>JBCJKH010048516.1:0-13281 GCA_039877255.1 Loriculus beryllinus
CTCTTGCCTACAACAACTTGGGAGGAGACTCCTTCGTCTGCTTTGCGCCTTGAGACTTCCCTAAGGTGTAGGCTGAGCCTTCCCCACACCAGGGAACCAACACCAATGGCTGGGAAGTCCCTCCAGGGTGGATGAAGCAGCATGGAGCTGCACACGCTCACCTCCCATCTCCTGCGTGGGGACCTGCAAGAGCCCAGGAGACCCCCTGCAGCAGAGGGACTGGATGAACACCCCAATGTACTGGATGCACAAAGCCTGGGCTGGACTCTGTCTTCCACATCCTGGGCAGAGGATGCCAGGACCCCCCTGTGCACACCCCCCCCCATGACTGCTCTGCAGTCAGATAACCCAGCTGTACACACAAAGGAGACAATTAGAAAGGATTTGTCTCTTAAGTTATTATTTACAGAACAAGCTAATCCCTTGCAGCTTCATTCCATTCTTCCAGTTATTCTGCAGGAAAGAAGAGGGAGGCTCCAGCACAGTCAGCAATGAGGACATCTGCCTGCTCCCTCGCAGGTAAGAGAAAAGCTAAGGAGGGATTTAAGACCCCATGCTCCATGCCACAGCCTCTCTTGCCAGGCTCCCCTGGGCTGGCTGGCTCTCAGCTGTACCGAAATAGCACTGTCACAGCCACAGGGAGACCAGGAAAGCTAGAAAAACCTCAGCTGGTTTGTGTGATGGAAAGAATTCCCCTCCTCCAGCCTTCCAGGCTGTCCCACAGCCCAGCTCTGGGCCAGACATCCCTTCTCCTTTCCCTGCTGACTCCAGGCAGCTGAAGAGCCCTGTCCCATGTGAAAAGCTATGGCCTCCCACATTGTGCATCTTCCCTAGATCCATATTCCCACACTTCCTGCCATTCCCCTGCCATAGGAACACCAAGAGGCACCTGATTTCAAGTACCATGGGGCCACAGTTGGCAGACACCAGCCAGGAAAAACCCAAATGAACTCAGAGGAAGGAGCTGGAACATCCACGTGCACAGGGATTTGCCATGGAGCATGAGCAGCTCTAAGGTTGGGAATGGTGGATTTTGGTGCCCTGGGACACCATAATGTCCCAAAGGTCTGCCTGGTGCTGAGGAGCACTAGGTCTTGCTGCACACTCAGAGAGGATAGAAAGGGCTTTTAATCAGGTATCAGCAAGCAAAAAAGCAAAGCAGAATGTGGGACAATAGGAGACGTGTTGAAGGCCAGGTTCTAGGGGTACTATATATCTCCCAAATGTGGGCAAGTTCTCTTCTTTTGGATTCAGAAATGCCAAACCATGTTATTGAACCAGTTCCTAAGAGCAACTGAACCCTTCACTTCCAGGTTGCCACTTTCAGTTTTACTGGATGGCCAAAGGAAAGTTAAATGGAGCAAAATGCCCAGTGTTCAATTTGGGAATCAAAGCGGTTTGGGTTGCACCCCGAACAAAAACCTTTACTCTGCCTGCCTCCAACAAGAGGCCGTTGCTTGGCTTTTTATCTGACTCCTGAAGTACCTCCTAACCCTACTGCAAAACCAAAAGCAGAGCTGGAGACCAGGCTTTGGTGGGAGCTTGGCTTGGTGGCTCCACTGCAATGAGTGCAGTGAGGAGCATCAGCAGGCAACAGCATCCCTGATCTCGGTGATGACTGAGATTTCACTGCCCCCTGTATGTGATTCCCTCTCCTGGAACCATCCCTTCCATGTCATCACCCTCCACTTGCAGCCTGAGGCTGGAGGTCCTGCACACCCAGGGAAGGGTGGCACAGGCAGTGAATGGAACCAACCCACACCGGCAGCCTTGGGGATACTGGGATTTCATTTATTTGTTCTTTTTATAATCATGACTTTGGTTTATTCACTTGAGAAACACATAAAGACAACGCAATAATATGAGCTGTTTGAGGAACTGGTCACATCCTGACTCTCACTACTTTGCCCTGCTTTGGCTTTTATGTACTGTGGTGCTGCTCTTTCGGGTCCCTCTTAAAAGGCTGTGCTGAATCTCTATTACACAGCAGCAGCTCGAAATGGAGTATTAGGAGACAAGAAGCAGGTAGGGACTGCAGAGCTGGAGCCTGCTCTTCTGTGGGGACAAGAATGTGCAGGAAGAGCTCAAAGGAGACAGCTAAAGAGGCTGTGCCTCTGGGATGGGTAGGAGGGGTTAAAGGAGATGGAGGTAGGAAGCAGATCAGATCATTGTGGGTCAAATCCAGGATGTAATGAGGGAGAAGTAAAGGAAGGAAGACAACTCAAGTACATCTCACCTCTCAGCAGAGAACTTGGGAAAGGCTGTTCCTCTGCACCCCCATTTTCCTTCTTGATAAAGGAAGAGCAATGGTAATTCTCCTCCCTTCCCTGTTATGCAAAATCTATCCTGCATCATGTTAGTGCAATCGGTTTCAGTCCATGCTTTTAGATCCCCCCTGTAAAGAGGTGTTCTGCCCTGCAACAGCCAGAGCAGAGCGGTATTCACGCTGCATAACTTCCCATCAAAACTGGGGGGTTTGCTCCAGGCTGCTTTTACCTCATTAGCTGGATCAGCAGGAGCTGAATTTAGGAGCTCTGCACCATTCCCTGAATAAATCTCCCTCCTTCTAGCCTGGGATGTCAGGCACCTGTGGGAAGAGGTACAAACACCCCTCCTGAAACCCTGTTTCAGATGGAAAGAGGCTGCCATGCGAAAGGGCAGAGCTATTTTGCAGCCCCACACTGTACAGCAGGTCGGGTGGGTTTCACCAGCTCCCACTCGGGAGCACGAAAGGATTATCTTTTCCAGGACAAAAGCTATGGAAGCAGACACACCGTCCGGCAGGAAATAACAACCAACATGGCCAGTCTGGACTGAGATTGTTCTTCACCAGCACCGCAGGGGGCTGGCACTGACAATTACAGGCAAGTCTCCTGAAGGGGGTGAGGCTTTGGCACTGCCCAGCTATGGTTCCAGGCCCTGCACATCCACCTCCCACTGCAGGCAGGGATGCACTGTTGCAGTGCCTGAGGGGGATAACTGCAGCTGCTCTACAAGGCAGAGCTGCAACCCAGCTCAGGACAGGCATGAGGCAAGGAAGCAGCTCCCGCTGCAGCAGCAGTAAAAGCCCTTCCCAACTGTTAAAAGCCAGACAGAAAGTACTTTTCCTCCTTCTTTACAGCCTGTCTCCTCCTCCCGGGGCTGGTACAAGACTGTACAAGACTGAGAAAAGCCAACTGCAATTAAACGTTTCATTCTGAAATGAACAGCTCGGATTGTAAACAACAATAGAGACAAAATCCTGCAGCTCTCAGCAAAAGCTGCCTGGCTTCCTCTGCAAACCAGCATTGCTCTCCAGCAAGAAACTGCTCCTCTCCACATCACCCTCAGCTCCTCTGCACATCCTCCTCAGCTCTCCCAGGGCATTCCTCTGCCCCTCCAACCCCTCTTTGCCCCAGATTTAGAGCCTGTCAAAGCTAGTATGACAAAGTGGATGCAGGCACCGAGACATCCTGGTCTGGAAGCTGTTCTTCTGAGAAAGCACTGCAAACCCACTCCTTTAGATAAATAAATAGCGCATCCCCTGTGAGACATCATCTGCAAAGCACTATCGTACCATGCCTCCACTGTCATAATTCCCCATGTCCTTATTGCCCGACAGCCTCCATAAAGAGCAGGCAGGTTTATGGGCCACTTAAAACCAACCTATTACTAGCAGCAAACTTCCCTCAACAAGTTTCTGTGTGCTCTGGCTCCAAAGCCAAAGAATTGTGTGTCATGGTGAGAGTCACTAGAACACCCCCAGAGACTGGGGGTTACTGGTACCACAACAGGGGCTGCTCCTCTGCTGCTGTCTCCTGGGCAGCCAAACTGAGCCAAGTACAATTCCACAGCAGCAGATCGAACCCAGCATGCACAATTTATAAGCTGCAAGACATGAGTGATGCTTCCCTATAGGCTGTGCATGGAGGGAAGCAGGTTTTCTATAGATAGAAAGAGACATTGATATCAATGCAGCAAATGGGTGTTGCATCACTCCGTGGCTCGACTCAGCAGGCGCATTCACAGGCTGCTGTGCCCGAGGGACATGGAGAATGCTGCTTTGCAGGCCTACAGATAAAGGGTTTGATCTTCAGTTGGGATTAAATTGGAGGAGCTGCACTGATTTGCATCCTGCTTTACACTGGCTTCCAAATAGGAGCAGGTCCTGCAACATGCAGTGATCTCTGAATAGTGAAGGGGAAAAGGTGACTAAAATCCCCTGAGCCTTTCCAGCCTCCCTGCACATAGGCCTGTGTTTAAACATGCTTAAGTTTTATTTTAAGATGCTGAGAAATGCTTTTTTTTCTGTCAAACAAGATTAAAACACAAAACAGGGGGCAAGCCAATTGCCCCAAACTGTCCCATCTGCTTCATGATCAGATTAGATGCGACAAAGCTGGAGTATTTGCTTTCTTTTCAAAGAGCATATGGTTTGATGTTTAAAGGCTCAGCCTCTCACCACCAGGGCCAGCCTTCCAGGAGAGCCTGATGCCAACAGCTCCTCTGATGACACATGGGACATTCTGGAAGAGCCCATCACCCGAGTTGGGTGTTTGAAGCCCCCTGAAGAGCTGCCCTTGTCTGGGGGAGCTGAGCAGCAGAAAAGCAAGGTGCCTGGTGCAGAATGCAATCCATTTACCCAAAAAAGCAAGGAAGACTAAACCATGGGGGGGAAAAAAAGCAGAAATGTAATAAAACAGAAAGGGAGGAAAAAAAAAAAAAAAGGCAGGAAAGGATTGAATAAATTTCCTCTTTGGTTTTAGAGTAGTAACACCATAAATGCTACTGAATAAATCACCCGCAGACCCGAGAGCTGAAATAATCCAGGGGAAAAGCTGACTCCCCATTCATCACACCGCCCCTGACATGTAATAAATGCTCCTCATTCAGCCAAAATGAATTAGCATAGTCAACACAGCACACTTACACACTGATGCCCACGGATCACCCTGCTCTTTGCTCCCTGAAGCCTCCAATCCTGCCACCTCCTGCCCTGTGCCCCCTGCTCCCAGGGAGAGCAAACAGCCCTAGGCAGTAGGAGGGGTCCTGGCTGCCACTGTCCCCAGGACACTGGGGACTCTGCTGTCACCTAGAGCACCTCTGTGCCCCAGGGAGCATGGATTATAGAGTCTGGTAGGAAAACCTAGGCTGTGAGAGACACTAACCACTGTCTCCTCCCCAGGGAGCTGGCAGGTGAGCAGCAGGTCTGGAAATGGCATTTCTAAGTCCAGGTACCACATTTCAGAGCCCAGGCAGGGATGTCTCCCTGGTACCCTACTTTGCGAGATCCCAGACTGATGGATGAGCCACTTGCTTGGTTTCACAATACCCAGGTCCAAGGGAGCCCACAGAAGGTGAATGTGCAGTTGAGCAGAGTTGCCCTCACACAACTCAGAGGGAGTTCTTACACCAGCCACAAAGTGCAGTGCTGGCAGCAGCCTGAAAGGACACACAAGACCACAATAGGAGGTTATGGGAAGCCAGGTTTATCCTAGGAAACCCAAGTCAGCACCTGCCAGGAGCATCATGGAAAACACTGCTTTACTGTGACAGAAACTGGCTCCAGTTAACACGGACCCAGATGTGGCTGCAATGGACACACACCTGTGGCCAACACTGGGGCCAAGGAGACCTCTATCAGCAAAGGCTCATCCCAAGATCACCTTTGGTGGGTGAGGATGTGATGGGAAGTGTTCCCTTTGGACCCTGCATGGCCAGAGCCAAATAAGAGAGCCAGTCCATAGCAAACCATGGGGCAAAGGCAGGCAGTGGCCAGCTGACAGCTAAAGAGCTGTTTGAAAGTCAACTGCAACAACCTTTCCTGGTGCTCTGAAGGTCTGAAACCATCGTTGGTGGATGAGATCCATTTCAGGGAGAGTAGAAATATTATGGCAGGTCTGAGTGATTGCCCAGAGTACGGCTGGAATGCTGTGAAAATAGGTGATAAATATTAAGAGACAGAGATGAGAGACATGTAATGGAACACCTGACAAAACCTTCATTAGAGCCTTTATATACACTGAGAAAACATATTTAGCTGATAGCAGCACTGGGGGGTTGAGGCTTTCTGCAATGTGCTCTTGTTAAAATAACCATTTATTTTAAGCACAGGCAAGTCATTCCACTAGCTACTTTCAAGTTGAGGTGGGTGAATGGCTTACAGTCAATAATATACTACAGGCATTTATTCAACCTTCTTTTTAGCTTTCCTAAGGAAAAAGAAAGGCCTGTTATTGCTTGGCATTAGTCATGTCCTCCTTGTAACTCCTCAATCTCCCAGCCGCCTGCTCTGATACCCTTTATTTACAAGAAGAAAGGCTTTGGAAATGCTATGGTCCTCCCAGTGGGGTGGAAATAGCTTGCTGAGGATCCCCACTCCTGGAACAACTGCCAGGAAGTCCAGAGCAGGAGCCTTTGGGTTTCTTCAACTCATCTGTGCTTGTTTATAACTCTCCTAACTGCCAGCACCAATAACTGCTCCCTCAGATAGCCCAGCACTGATCACAGATGAATTTTGACAAGCCATCATCTTCAGGATAGTTCCTCGTGGCTGTTCTTCCTTTTGCCCTTGGCTATTTAAAGGCAGGAACTCCTCAGAATTCCCTTCTTCAGGACTCAGTCCCTCAATGCAAAAGGCTTGGCAATGCGTTATTAGCAGGCCCATCTCTTCACCTGCAACTGTTTGCAACCCAAAGACCTCGAGATACCGATCTCCCAGTGCCAGATGCAGCTTCCAACACCAGCACAGACCCCAGGGACACAGCCAGTGTGCTCAGCCACACTTTGGCAGGGCCAGTGTCAGCAGCTACAGAGTGAGGAGAGCTTGGAGATTGATCGTGTCGTCTCCTTTGCCTCCTGCTCCTTGTTTGCCAACCAGGAGAATGGATGTCCTGCTTTGCATAATGCTTGTACTGGAATATTATTAACCTCATACATCAGTGGGGAATGCACACACTCCCGTTTGCAGGGAGCTCCAGGGCCAGCCCTATTCAATCTACTTGTATAAGCAGAAACAAAGCCCATTTAATAAGCAGGAGGCAGCTGGTGTCTTCAGAGGGTACGGGTTTGTGTTGATTTCTTCCCCCTTTACAAAAGATAAATATGCTCAGGACATTTTCTGCTATGGATTCTCATCTTGTCGACCTCTCCTAAGCTAAGCAGGGTCAAGCATTGGTCATGGAAGATCTCAAGGGGAAACAAAATCCACAGTAATAGGGGAAGAGAAATACTCGTGACTTGGCTTTTCACGGAACAACGCTCTGAGCCAGCCCTGAATCCCCACTGCAGGCAGGGTTAAAGTGAAAATCACAGCTGCAGAAGATTCCTTCTCCCTATGGAATGTCAAAGCAGGATGGGCTGGCATCTTCAGAGGAACCAATGGGAATTAGGAACCAGAATTAAATGTCAGTCAAGCTGCTTTAAGAAGATCCCAGCCTTGATGACAAAATCTCACTCCAACAAGTGTTAGCCAAGGGGTAGCTGCTCAGTGCTCCATGTAACAGCCGTTGCTGTTTGCTTCTGCCCCTAAAGTTAGGCAGAATTTGTTTGAATCCGATATGTTTGCTCCCCTTACTGCACTGTCCCACGTGCTCTTTGTATGTTTTCCAACAGTTCCCCACACTCTGTTCCTGCACTGGCTGAATTTCCCCAGTGAGTAAAACGATTTCTATGTTCAGCACGCTGCAAAGCACTTGGAAATCTTTCAGATGAAAGGCCTTCATTGAAAAGTGTATAATAAGATTTCATTATTGTCTCATTTCTTCTCATTATTGCTAATAGCAGTGGTTGTAGAAAATGTTCTTCCTGAAATCAGAACCGACTAGCCAGCAAACACCCCAGCCCACAGAAGCTGAGGACAAAGAAGGCATCAGGGTACAGGCATAGAGAGTTCACTTGCCTGATCTCAGCTCCCCACACGTCCTCTCTGCTCCTTTGAAGATTTTAATTAGAAGCCTATGGAACGGTGTTCCAGGACCTGGAAAAGATCCAGAGGAATAAAGGATAACATTCAAACCGGTCTGCTCACTGCAGCCATTAAGCTTTGTAGGACTGAAATGCACACGGTGTGTTCACGAAGGGAGCTGGAGAGCAGGCAGTGTGGTGGGCTGGGGACACACAGCATTCCAGCAAGGCTATGGGAATGGTTTGGATTCACCAGGCTCGGGTTTCGAGGGCAGGTTACCCCTGAGCAAACAGGTTAGCTCCATCCCTGGCAGAGTTCAAGGCCAGGTTGGACAGAGCCTTGGGTGACATGGTCTAGGGTAAAGCATCCCTACCCATGGCAGGGAGTTGGAACCGGATATCTTAAGGTCCTTTCCAACCTAAACCATTCTATGATTCTCTGATTTAGGGATCAAGGGGCACTGAGGAGCAAAGGCAAGCATTTCAATGGGAAATTGAGGGTGTAGGAAAAAGAGGATCCTGTGTTTAGCAGCAGTAAAATAGGGCACAAAGAAAACTGAGCAAGATAGCACGGAGAGGGAATAAAGAAAGAAAACAAGGGGGAAAGAATGAAAAGCACTGGTTGAGTTAGGCTGACCCAGGAAGCAGTGTTTGGAGCTGCAGCACTGACTGCCCTAAGGAAATATATGAACTAAGAGTCAGATTTATAAGCAAGAGAGATACAAGAAGCAGCTGGCTGAGCGGTGTTTGAATGGGTAATGGGAGGTATTTACAATGTTGGCAAAGCAGCCTGACAGGCAAGAGAAGCCCAGGCATCATTTAGGGCAAGAAATAAAAGAGGTGGCAGCTGTAAGATCTCTCACCACCAAGAAGGACTGACAACAAGGGATTTCTGCACCATTCCTGCTCTTCCCTGCATGTCCCTGATGCTGGAACTTCAGTGACTTCTGTTCCACTCATGTTTGTAGCCTTACACACACCAACCAGTGCAGCAACAAGAAAGAAGGCTTCATCCAGGGGCTGGAGAAAACAGATGGGCAGGAAAGCATTTCAGACCTCTGTCATTCCAGAGTGACAAAGACCAGGACAAAGCAATTAGAGCTGGATTTGATGCTGAAGCCTGGGGACCCTTCAGAAAGTGGCAACATCTGGAGATAGGCCAGTATGAACAGAGAAGCCAGTTTTCAATTTAAAGGGCAAGAAAGACATGGGACTGGTGAGATTTGACTGCAAATCCAAGGGCACAGATAAGAGAGTGGTTCTGTGGTACCCCAAATTTAGTGAGAACAACAGGAAAACTAATGTCACAAGTTGCTGAACATTCCTTTTCCTTGAACATTAAGTGACAGCAAAGAGTTATGTTTTCATTCCAGATCATGGCTTGTTTCCAAATGAAAGGGGGAACCATCAAGTTTAGGCTTGGGTGATGCAGGAACCCTTTGTTAACTTCTCTTCACCAGATTCATCCAGAGATGACCCATTTTTCAATGCTTAGCTCCAGTTCCAGTACCCAGACAAAAAGCATAATACATGTGGCATCCCCACTGTTAGGCCAGATGAGACCTGGTCTTCAGGGACCCAGAGAAGGAGCAGGCTGCTCTGCTCAGCTATGAGCTGACACGCATCCTCTTTGCAGGGTGACAGATCCAAACACCCCAATGGAAATGTAAAAAAGCACTGTGAAGGTCTTGTCAAGTTGCTCATGAGAATTGCTCTGATTAACAAGCAGCACTGAAGAGCAGCTACTTCATCCCTTTGATCACGGCTGGTCCTCAAGTCATGGATGAATTAAATATTGAATAGGCTGTGCGACAGCTCAGGACAGCTGCCTGTGTCAGGATGGTCCTGCAAGGGCCCCGTGTACCTGGAAGCAGTCAGCAAGCACAGAGCACAGCAATGGTGAGGGTTAGCAGCAGCCCTGGCTGGTCTCCAGAGAAGACCTGGAGCCAAAGGCTCTGTGGTCAGAGGAACCAGATCCAAAGGATGGATGTGAGCAGGATGGGTGGACTTTAACACCAGGATTTATGCTTTTCCAGAATGTACATATTTTCTGGGCTGACAAAGGGGGTCCTTGTAAAACTTACCCAGTATTTATTCCATCGTGTGTGTCTCCTTAAAGGCCTGCACCATGAGAGCTCAGGGCCATGAGAAACAATTCAGAGGCTGCAAGTCACACCGAAAAGCTCCATAGTGACTGATCCCTGACTTACACACCAGGGCATGCTGCATTGCACAAGAAGGAAAATACACTGTGCTTTGTACAAGGAATGGTCTTGCTTATACACTGCATCCTAACTGCACCAGAGGCACTCTGTAGGTTGGATGTGTCTGGTGCTGAGCCTTAGACATTGAATTAGAGAAGTCCAAGGAAAGCACTGGCACAGGTGGAGCTGGGGGGGATTTGTGAATATGATCTCCCTAAATGTCTTTGGTACCTGCTGTTTGACAGCCCTCTGATTCTGGATATGGTCTTATGGCACAGCCTCAAGAATCCAATGAATGACAGTGACTTTGGTTACAAAATAGCAGCACTTTAATTGCAAGAAGGGCCTCTGCTAATTTAACAGAAACCCTTTTAGCTCAGATAACTGCTCTGCTAATGAAATCAAAGCCATTGCCACTTCTGGCTCCCCATGGTAAAACCTCTGTCCTTTCCAGGAGTGAATCTCACCATAGCTTCAGACTGAAGTTTTAATGGGCTTTAGCAGCCCTCAAAAGAAAGTGCTTGAAAGACAAACCCATCTCTCTTACTGCAGTGTCATCAAATCGCCCTCCCCCTTAATATTCTTCTTGCATCACCTTCTAGTTCTGCCACCTTCTCTCTTTCAAAGCTTAAGTTTAACTTGAAAAAGCAAGGGGAATAAAAAAGACCCCCAAAGTTTCCATTCCTCAAGTGCAGGATGGCGAGAGCAGAACAACACCAGAACTCTTCCTCACCAAACTCATCCTTCCTCAAGCAATGGGCAAACTGCTGTGACAGTGCTCCATGGGGAAAGTTTAGGGAACCCAGCTCCCTCTCCTCCTCCTGATGCTCTCTGCTGCTCTGGTGGGACACTCTGGGGGCAGGTTTGAATTGGGTTTGGCAAAGGTTTTAGTGTTCTGTGACTGGGGGAACCTCCAGCCAGCACAAGGACAGCACAGACAGCTGTGTAATAACGCTCTGCTGAGGTCCCCTCCAGGATGAGTCCTTACGAGGATCCAGCTGAGCTGTCCCTGGATCTCAAGCACTGCAAGGCATAGGAAAATCTCTGGGCATCCAGTGCAGCCCGTGCCAGACTGTAACAAAGACAAGAAAGGGCAGCAAGGACACCTCTGCATCCCAGCATCAACAGAGCTAAACTGAATCCCGAGTGTTGACTTGTATTTCCAAACACTTTCTAACCATTGCAAAGAACAAGTGCTCAAGGGTTTGGCTGTATTTATGCTTTTCCTTGTCTTCAATAAAAGCTGCATTTATAATGCATGATTAATTATTTTTCACAAGTCTCCCTTTTATGGGAACCTGTGAAATGTAAGTGATTTTTAATACCACCTCCCAGACATCACTCCTTCTTCCCATCCCCATTACCATTAATCCACGTTGTAGAAAGATGTAACATTTGTCACTGCTTTATTATGAAGTGCAATGGTGTGAGTTATTTATGAGCTTGCTATTTACTGAAGTATTGGCTGGTAGTTTTAGCACTTCAGCTCTAGGGTGAGAATCAGCCACGCTTTACCCACTGCCTGGCAGAACCTTCTGCTGTTTAACCACTTTGTTCCCACTCCTGGCTGTACCCTCATGGAACACATCACACAGGGATGTGGTTCAGGGCAGACTCTCAGCCTCGTCACTTCTAAGGGATGGGATAAGTAAGCTGAAGGTGATGTTTGGAAAGGACCCAGAGGCAACGGGCAGAAACAAGCCAGGAATCAAGCCATTACTGAATCCTGGCCACTGGAAAGATGCAGGCTGGGGTCTCAGCACAGGAGTGCAGCAACTGATCAGAGCAGAGATCAAGCCACTCCACTATTCAGTATCAAATAACAGATTAGAACAGGACAAACAGAGTATTTCCCCTGCTCCTAGGCATCTGCCACATAGGAATTTTCCTGAGAGAGACCTTTATTCCTTGACTGTGTCCAATCCCTCCTCAAATCCACATAGCGTTTTGCACCACAACATCCTGTCAGCAAGCAGTACCACAGCTTAATTTACCTGTTACCTAAGCAGTATTTCCTTTTGCTGAGTTTGAACTCTGCCATCACCTCCTTTGAACTGGTGCTCCCTGTGTATCTGAAGCTTCCTCTGCACCCTAAATCCAACAGGGCAAGCTCAGCCCCTTGCACTTCAAGCCTGAAAGGAAAAGGGTGGTACATGGAGAGAACAGGAGGTAAGGGAGTAGGTGAGGAGGGTTAACAAACAGCAGCGAGGAACAGTGCCCATGTCACCCAAAGGATGGTTGTCTGCAAGCCCATGCTCTGCTCTGCCTTGTACCTCATGGCAAAGAGCCCCTAAAGCCTGCTGAGCCAAGTCACTCTCTCCTAGGTAGGATCCCTGGATCCAACCCAGGACATCAGGAGGATGGGAGACCTGAAGCTGTTTGTACAGAACAGCTCCCAACAGAGCACCAGCATCCCCACCACAGCGGCCTTGGCAGTTGTGCTGCAGTCACTTCTTCGACCAGGAGCCTGGCCCCATATCTGAAAGCATGCTCTCAATTTAACCAGTTGTGAATGCAGTGCAATGGGGGATTCCCTCGGCTGAAGTAGCTGGACTCTGTTTCAGCTACTGCTTTTTAAACACCCAAGGTGGCTCAATAGCCAAAAGTGAACCTGCTCATAGGACCATGATTGTAACCTCTGTTGCCCTTCTGGGCCTCTCACTTCCAGCACATAAATGAAAGGTACAAGATCCCGAGCACTTACCCTGCCCCAGCCAGTCCCATGAAAGCAACAAGAGGCAGAACAACCACAGATTTACTGCCAAGACCTTGTGAAAACCTGCCTTCTTCTCTGAATATGCCCTGCTGTCTTTCAGTCACCAGCTGACCTTAGCTGCCAAGGAAACTGGTCATACAGCGAAAACAAGAGCAACAGTGGTTGTTGTTTCCCATTGACAGCCCAAATCGTACATTGCTACAGCTGTATAGAGAATACCTGCTGCAGCCACAACAGCCAAACCTGGGTCAGCCCCTGCTTTCTTCCTCTATATTACATACTGCTCAGTATGAGCCAAGAGAGACAGGAGCCAGTGTACAGTGCTAAAGCTGAAATGAATCTGCTCCCTTTAAAGGTGTGTAAAATGGAATACATTGAAGTGTTATGCTGGGGGGTTCAGATCATAGAATCATAGAATCGTTAGGGCTGGAAAGGACCTTAAGATCATCCAGTTCCAACCCCCCTGCCATAAGCAGG
>JBCJKH010048516.1:13381-30558 GCA_039877255.1 Loriculus beryllinus
CCACCTCACAAGCATGTCAAGGTCCCTCTGGATGGCATTCCTTCCCTCCAGCGTATCCACCCAACCACACAGCTTGGGATCCACACACTGGGGAAACTTCACCAAGCGCTTCCCCTGCACTCCCCCAAGCCACATGGCCATAGACAGACAGATGTTGAGCTGAAGTCACCAGCACAGAGCTGGTGTGGTCAGGCAGAGAGATCTGAGCAGAGACCTACGGTGCTTTTCCTGAGCTCAGTGAGAAGGCCGCTGCTCCTGTGCGTGCTTTTTAGCAGCTGCAGGTACCCAAGCAGTCAGTTTTCAGCACTTGCAATGTCTCGCTGAACACAGTTTACAACACTTGCTAAATGAAAGCCTGGAGTTTATTAAAAAGAGCAGACACTTCGCAGGCACAGTTTGATTTCACTCTAACACCAGGCACTCACTCCCCGGTGCTAGCAGGATACAGAGATGCTGTACTGGTATGTTGCTTGCTGAAGGTAGAGCATTTGAAGGGTGTGAATTAGAGGGCCACAAGTCTATTCAAAAGGTTTAGTAGCCATCAGCAGGAGGAGCTGAATGCATTTCCTCTCATTCTATACATTTTTGTCCTAACCCTGCTGGGTGTGTGAGTGTTTCTGTTGTGTTAAATGCCCCTACACTACCTCTTTCGACAGAAAATGCCATTCCATCAAAACAAGGAAACTTGATTCAGAACAAAATGCCATGTTTTAAGAGGAGTCTGCTGATTGGAAGCATTTTGTCAAAATCAAAACAAATCTGAGAACTCGGAGGTTTGCCTTCAAACTACCTTTTATTATAAGTAATTCGAGGGGGGGGGAAGGACCCAGACTCCCACTGCCTGCGTTAAAGCAAAGCACAGTCACCTGTAATTTCAGAGCGCTGAACGCTCTGTAATGCTGTGACAGAGCATTTTGATACGGCTCCGTGATGCTTCCAAAGAGACAGAAAACCACTTGAAGTCTTTTCAGCAGCTTTTAGCAGCCCTGCTCCCACAGACCCAGCTGGCTCCTAGACCCCCTGCAGGGGGTCAAACGCCATGAAATTGTCACTCACCAGGCCTGATCCTGCCCATGTGAAGTCTGAGTCGTTTCAAAGCCATCAGAGCTAGTACAGATCTGCTGAGGCACCAAGGAAGAAAGGAGGTGTTTGATTCACACTCTGTGGCTGCATGGCCTCCAACTGGGGTTCAGTAAAGCAAGTTTTCCACAGTGGAAGTAAGGACCAGCTTCTCTGCTTCCACTCCTCCAATGCAGCCACTTGTTTCGAGCTGTGCCTCAGTTTCCCTCTCTGCAAATCAGAGCTCATTCACCCTAATTGTTGAGCATCGCTCCAGTTCCCTTGTGTGGCTGTGGTCCAGAGCCAAAGCACGGGCTCCAGGCCCTCTTTCCCCATTCCTCCTGAGAGCCCAAGTGGAGAGGCAAAGCACAATGCCAGGCACACTGCCACAAGTTAGAGCTTCTGTTATATTTCTTCTCCAACCAAGGACAAACTGGGTTGTCAGGAGCTGGCTGGACTAAGGTGATGGGGTGAAAAGCTTTGCTAAGAACAAACAGGATAATAAACCCACCTTAATGCCTACAGAGGAACACAACCTGACCTTATCTATATGCAAATTGTGGTGCCTTCTTCCTCCTCTTTGAGGGCAGGTGAGCTGCCTATAGTGTGCCTGATAAGAGCAGCGCATTTGCATTCCAGCAGACTCTCAGGAACTTCTCTTTGCTTTGTTCTCTGGCTTAGGCTGTATTTAAAATACATAAAATCCCTTCTGATTAGAAAGCAGCTCCATTTGGCTGCCACCTGTTAGAGAATCACCAGAGCCTCAGGAAACTTTCAGACACCAGCTCCCATTCCCTTTGTCAGCACTGTTTGCCTCCTTGTTCTTTGTCATCAGGCTTTATTGGCATGGAAACCAGCCTCTGGTGCTGAGGAATCCATCTGTTCCTGCTGTTCCCTCCTCACCTGACATCACACAGTCCTACTTACAGTGGTCTGGGTGCCTGGGAGTTGAAAGGAGCTAAGAAGTTAGAGACTGGGAGGAAAAAGTGCAAGTGAAGAGCTGATGTTCTTCCATCACACAGCGAGCTCAGGATGGTACCATGCAGAAGGACATCTCGAGTAGCCCAAAGGCAGTGTAGCACACTACTTTTCTTTCCAAACGTAGAGGTGAAATCCAGCAGGAACTCAGCAGGATCTGCCCATATAAACTATTCTCCAAGGTTTGGCAGAAAACAGGATGCTCCTACAAGCAGATACATCCCATACCACAGTAAAATCCACATTCACCATAAATCTACACAACTCCCTTGTCCACCATAGAATCATACAATAGTTAGGGTTGGAAAGGACCTTAAGATCATCCAGTTCCAACCGTCCTGCCATAAGCAGGGACACCTCACACTGAACCATCTCTTTCCTCATTTCCTTGAAGCTACTGCAGCTCCTGCTGAAGGCCAGGTCCCCTGCCCAAAGGCCACCAGCAGTGTAATCCCTCTTGCTCCTATGTCAGCCAGTCTGCAGTTAGGTGAAGTTGGGATGAACCTCCCAATCTGAGGCATTCTGCTCCCACATGGTCTGACATTAGCCTCACACACTGGTCCTCAGCTTCCAGGGGAAGTAAGTAAATAGGAAAATAAGTTGTATTTTTACAGGAAAAAAGAAAATTACCATCATGTTTTTATGCAAATAGCCCTAAAATTTGGGTAGGGGCAAGGAAGCAGACGGGCGAAGAAATCCATTTAAAAACCTTTTTACTTCTATTCTTTCCTCCTTTATGTTTTCAGCGTAGCTTTAGTGGCTCTTTAAAGATGCACTACAAAGCTTTTAATAAAAGCCAGAATGAAAGGCAGAATCCTCTTTAAGATCCTAAATCAGCCTTGCAATACGTGTCTAGACTCACACCTTACTAATACATTAACTTTCTAGAAGTGAGATATTGTAACACCCAGTAAGCCATTCAGCTCCTGCTAAATTCCCTGTCAAGGAGCCTGTGTGCTTCTGTTTAGATGGGAAGCAGCAACATTAAGAATGAGCCCTTCCAGAGAACATTTAATAGGCAAGTAGAACACTCACAACACTTTGCATTCCTGCCTCTCATCCACTCAGGAGTCCTTCCTACCTCAGGGTGAGCACTGAGGGTGTGATTGCTTTGCATTACACAGCTGCAGCACTCACTGAAGAGAATTAGGCAGGACTTAGGTCCTGGTGCAGAGTAATGTGCTGGTTTGGGCACTGAGCCCACCAATCTTTCAGCAGTAGTCACTCCCTCTCCAGCCAGCAGCAGCAGTTTCTTCTGGTCACAACAACCGGTGTCTCCGCCCCAAGAATTCCATTTTCAGTGCTGCTTGCTTTCAAAAATGGAAGTTTTTATCAGTCACTGGGAACATATTCTCCCGTAATTTGCAGTTCTGAGACATGTGATTTCTAGTTTGCTTCCACACCTAAATGCAGCATCTCTAAACTGCCTATTGAGGAAAGGTAACAAGCAGTGTCTAAATGAAGTGTGGATTTGATTGTTTGCCTCAGTCACAAGCAGGGGCTGTACTGCCTCTGTTTCCAGTGCAGATGCTAACCCGCTGATTCTTTTGCTGGGGAATGCCAAGGGCAAAACAACAGGGCATGAACAAATCACCTGGTTTATCTGGAGCTCCAGAAAGAAACCGGTTTTGAAGTCAGAGCCCCTGAGAACCCAGCTCCATACCTGGCCTCCTCATACAACCACAGGCAAATCACTTCATCTCACTGAACAACAGCTACCCAGCTGCGAAGCGAGGATAAGAAGAGCTCTCTTCATCCAGGCCCTTGTCTGAGTTCCCCGTGCAGCCTGCGAGCCCCGTGGGGCACACACAGCCTCTTGCTATGTAGAACAGCTTTGGTTTTACAACCACCACCAAGAGCACAGTGTGAACCCACGAGCCCCAAAGCCTGAAGTACCTGGAAACACAACAGGGCGAGCGCACTGCTCCCCTGCGCTGCTGCCAGCTTTTGGCTGCAGACTCAACTTCTAAGCTGTGCAATGCTGTGAGCCCCGGCAGTGACAAACCTCAGGAGCTCCAAGCAGGTTGCAGCTAAATTCAGACCCTCTCTTCCGTGCTTCAGCTGGGATTTTCAGATTGATTTTCTTTTCCAGTGCAGTCAGAGCTGCTCAGCGGGATCCCTTGTTTCTCCAGTTAGTTATTACCCTCCTGCAGGGAGAAGGGGCCCTGTTTGCACTAGGAACACCAGACAAGCTGTTCTGTGCAAAACGGTAAATGATGAGTCCCTTCATCAAAGCATCAAGGCTAGAAACACCCCTGTGTGACAGTGACTACAAAGAACCACATGAAACCATCGCTTCTGCAGCCGTTGCCAAGACAGCCTCCATGCCAAGCAAGGCTAAGGGCCTGAGAGGGCAAAACTCCTGATCCAGCAGTGAGAGAACGCCTCAGGAGCTCTNNNNTCACGCCAAATCCTGCTGTCTCCCTTCCCCAAGGTCACACAAGCCATTCCTAACCCCCCACACACACACACAACTCCAACACTCCTCAAGGTTTGCCTGCAGCATCGCTTTCTGTAGGACTCCAAATTATCAAACCAAACACTTGTCCCTTGCCAGATCAAAAAAAGCTCAATGAAACTGAAACATCTTTGCCCTGGGGCCTCTTGATGCTTGCTTTAACTGCATCACTCCATTAAGGATGATACAATTTAAGTCTGACTGTCTGGTTTGCATTAAGATTAATAGCAGTTGGTTAGCCATATTCCTTGGATATTAACGGCAGAGCTTTTTCCTGGCGATTTCTCATTGCTCCTAACAAGATGAAGGACTCAGCCTCAGCAAGCAGCAAACTGAGTCTAACTATTCCCAGCAATTAAATGGTCAAAACTCAGGAAAGATACCCCTGCCTCACTGTTAAGCAGGCAGACACCCATTAGAGGCATCACCGTACGCACCACTTTACCCAGGTTTCAACCTCAGCTGTGAAACAACATTTCAAAGGCAATTAAAACATCATAAGCAATCATGTGTGAATATTCCTGAATGCAGTTACTAAATAAGAAACAGTGACAGATCAGCAAAGGAAGAAATCATGGTTTAATCTAACCTTTAATGGGCGTTTATTAACTAAATGATTCCCCCAATTTAGAACCAGCCACTTGTTACTGACTGAAGCTCTATCACAGCTTTTCCATGTTGAATCCAAGGTTCAGTGGAGAGAGTGGTCAACAGGTTTACAGGCAATGAAACTGAGATACTCTTCCAACCTGAACACACTGATCCTGCTAGACCACCCTGCGTTGAGTAAATGATCTGGGCAGGGGACCACTGTACATACTGGAAACTGGAGCAGCAAAGCCAGGAGTCACTGTAAAACATGTGATTAATATCAGAGCACAGAAGAAGGGAAAAAGCATCATCCAGGAAGGCTGCAGAACAGGCAGAAGCATTCAGAGCAGAACTCCCTGCAGGAAGAAGAGTGGCTGCCTCTGACAGAAGACCAAGGGAGCCAGAAGTCTCGTGGATTGCTGGTGACAGGTTCAAGTTGCTCAGCCTGAGCAGAGTGGGGCAGGAACAAGCGGATGGAAGCTGTGTGCATTCACTATGAGAAACAGTGATAAACGTTAACTGGTCATGGGTACCATCAGCACGAGCTGGTCTGGCTGTTCCCTGCAGCCTTGCCTTGCACACCAAGCTCCGGTGTGCAAACCCACACCGAACAGCACCAGCCAAGCATCTCTGACACACTCTTCCAGCCCCTGAGACAGCCAGGGGTAGCCTTTGCCCTCAGACCTCTAAGCCCAAGGTCCTACTCAGCAATGGAGTTGATTAGCTTCAGTTTACATGCAATGAAGCCAGCAGCAGAGGAGCACAGCAACAGCTCCAGCAGGTCTGGCAAGCTCTGATCCTGCTCTCTAATTGTGAGCAGGCCTGGGAGAGGATACGCAGCAGTGCTTAACTTTGTATTAGGGTGGGTAAGAGCTGAACAGGAACGCATCTGATCTTACATCCACACACTGCAGTTCGGGGAGGAATTTAACTGAAGAGAAAGGGCAGTGTTCAGTCACCTTTCACCCTCCTCTAATATTCTCCGTCTTCCCAAACAAGTAATTGTGTTCTCTCAGGGATAAGCCAACACGTTGCTCAGCTGGTTTTTCTCTCCTCAGCTGCCACGGTGGACTCCTGGATCTGCAGTTCCCCAGCAGCCTGAAACTCCCTCAATTACTGAACGCTCAGGGCTGGGACTCGTCTGCCTGCTTCTTCAGAGGTAACCCCATGGCTCCTCCCTCAGGGCCTCTCACCTAACACACACATTTCTCCCTGCTGGAGCTCACTTCATTAACAGAGCAGTACCTCACTCTCACCGCGTTGCTTCAGTCCGCTTCTTTGGGTGTGAGGTTTTCTAGTGCTGAGGGTTTTATCAAAGCAGAGAGTCGCAGCTGATGCCAGTGCTACAACCAAACAGCCTACTAATTGCCCAGCCATCTGCCATTAAGCTTTTGGTCTCAGACCTGTCCAACAGTGTCTCTGCACAAGGCAAAGTCAGTTCCTTTGTGTCATTGTCTTGACATTGGCCCCCGGTGTGAGATGGGGGAGGCTCAGTCTTGTCCTCTGTTGATGGAAGAAAGGTAGAAAGGAGACACATCTCATTTGCATGAGTAACCACCCACCATGCCAGGCCAAATATTGGCTTTGTTTTCATTAGAAGATTAATCTGTGCTTGGGAAGAAAAGATTAAAGGGAGTTGTCTTTACTGCACAGACAGAGGAAGAAAATTACATTTGCTGTGTCTTCAGCAATGGATTCACCCTCCTCATTTCCCAGTGGTACACCACTAACTCATGGTACTTGGACACAAACAGGACACCCTGAGACAACAAACAGTCCCAGATGGCCTGCTGCTGCAACATAGCTCATGTCACAACTCTATGGCTTGTCTTCACATTTGTCTCCAAAAAGGAAAATGGGTAAAATATAGTATTTGGGGGGCATTTTTTTACTTGAAAAATGGGTGATTTATATTAAGGGGGAAAGTCTGGAAGGGCACCAGCTTCTTTTTACAGTTGTACATCCAGGGTCCAGCATTGATGTGGGTTAAGGCACTGTGGCTGCTCTAACTCCCATCCATCCAGGCAGGCACCCAGAGCCATCAGGGAGTGCTCCTCACTTTGTGTCCTCTCTCTTTGCAGTAACAGATCCCAGCAGCCACACAGTACCTACAAGGATGCTCCAAACCATAAGCTGATCTCACCCACCATTACAAAGGTTTTAAGGCTCTGCTTCTTTTCCTAGTGGGAAAAACAGGTGATCATGCAGTTATTAGAAGACAGAGATAATTTTCTTTGGTAGATATATCTGACAAGATCCAAGAGACATTCCTACCACACAGCCCAGAAGGTGGAGAAGTTTGAGTCAACCTTTTGGTCACGGGGAAGCTCATCATAAATCCCATCTTAAGATACGAGCTCCAAGAAGTTTCACCCCAAGGGCAGCTCTGTGTGTGATATTGTGACCTTTTGCTGTAGTGTGCATATTAACATACCCTGCACACCTCTGTAAAAGGCTACTAATAAGTAAAGGACATTGGAAACTGCTGTACAGCAGAGACGACCGCTTGCTGGTACGTGACTTGCAATGCATTCTAATGATCACCTCATTACAGCAACGATCCCCTCACCCTGACAGAGAGAAGAGGAGAAACTGTTTGAGAATTCCCTCTTCATTGTCCCTGCACTACCTTTAGGTGACACCTAAAGCCAGCAGAGGAATGGGGGGGGTCATGGGGAATAGGTATTTGTGTCCACTAGCAACCAAGGAATCACTAAGCACAAGCACAGGACAGATACCCAGGCATGAGACCCTTTCCAACAGCACAGTGCTGTCAGGGGAGCACCCTCTGAGCTGAGTCCTCAACCTGGAGATCTCTTAGGAAAGCAGATAGAAAATCAGAGCTTTCTATGAGCTTCTAGGAAATAGATTTACTGGCAGCTGCTTTTCTAGGACTGATGTTTTCCTTCCTGCTGCAGTTGCAGTGTTGCAGAGATGAATGGAACCCTTTGCTTTACTGGAAAAGGGTCCTTTGTCCTTTGCCCAGTGACTGCACAAGCACAAGGAAATGCAAAGCCCAAACAAACCTGCTGGGCAGCTTCTCCCCAAGGCCCGTTTGGGACAGGGTGCCTCCAGTGCCAAAAGACAACAGCCACTTCTCAGGATCTTCCCGGAAGCATTAGATGTGTGCTAAACAGCCCAGATGTGAACCCAGACAACAGCAAGATCAGGATGTGAACTTGATTCAACTCACATGGGAAGTCAGCCTTGAAAGTAGAGGGAGAGAAAGCTCCATAGCCAATGAACTCCCAGCAGCCTGTGTTGCTAAGGAGACAAATTACAGCATCCTTCAGCTGGAATTTCCTAAGTGATGAAAGGCTCCCATGGCCAGGAACATCACTTCACTACAGCTCAGCCCAAAGGGGATGGAGACACCAGTAACCAAGGTTGGGTTAGGCTGGGAGCTTTTCCAATGACCCAAATCCAATCAGAAACATGAGTTTGTTACAGTCCCTCTGTGAGATGGCTCTAGAGAAGGATTTACTGATATTACATCTTTTTCAGCGCTGAAGGTCATGAGTTCAGCCCTCAGCACCTTGGTTATCTCACCTGGAGACAGAACACAGATGATGGTAGGAGAAGGGGCGTGAAAAAGGCAGCGTCAGCCAGATGGTGGGCTGTTTTATGTGACATTTCTCCTGGCACAGCAAACTGGGAGGCTCTAAGGCCTCTTCCACCTACTTAGTGGCTACGCAGGGCTGGTTATTAGTGCTGCTGCCAGACTGGCTTCTCAGAGGATTTGCTTATCCCCTGCAGTGGGTGCTTTGTGAAAGGCTGACAGCTTCTCGGATCGCTACTGGAGACTGGCAGGAAGAAGGCAAAAGGCAGAATCAAGCTAAGCCAAAGGGCATGAAAACTTCATCCCTTCCAGTTTCATCCCTCTCCCATATGCCTCTATTACTGACTTGCACAAGTAAAGAGAACTCAGCAACTCATGGGCCCGCAAGTGGCTGCAGGGGGCTCTGGATCCTCCCAGCTGCTGGGATCAGGGGGATCCCCCATAAATGACTTTTGAAAACCCGTTTTAATGAGAAAAAGCACATTCAGCATTCACCAAATCAGTACTGCTGTGCTATTGGGTCCTATTTCATACATTATTTACAGAAAAAGATCAATTTGTGAAAAAAAAAAGAAAGAAGCCCTCTTCTGAACTCTTTCCAGGACTGACTCAGCAACTTCATTCTTTGTGCGGCTACTTTTTGCTTCTCTTTATGGCTAATATTTTTAATTTTCCACTTAAAATCCTTATTTGCATGACAGGTCTGTCCAGCCTTCAGCAGATTTTTCTTGTCTTTGACTTTAATCTCATTCTCTCTTATTTTTCTTAATTAAAACCCAGCTTTGAGTTAGTTCACTGAAGTGTTCATCTCCCCATCGTCCTCTCCTCCCAGAGAGATGCTCCCTCTCTAATCCTGCCGGACCCTTCTGCAATCTCAGCACATCATGAGCGCAAGTGGAAGCCTTCAGCATGGCAAAGCTGCTGCACATTCAGCCCTGGATGTCAACTGCTGACTTCCAAGCAGATCCTAGCAGCACACTGCCCACTCCCAGGGAAACCCTGCTTTGGCTGGGGACCTGCCCCAGGCCTCAGGTCTCGTTCCAGAGGGAGCAGTAGTTGTAGAGCACTGGAGTAAATCACTTCAACATGCAACAAAACGAGCACTTCACGCTTGCAAAGCATTTCTGCCTCTGCAGGATTAGGCAGGATGAGATCCTCTACACTTTACAGAGGAACAATTTTAACAGAAGACAGGAGCCTTTTCTGTTTGCACTATACCTTCTGCCCTGGCACAGCCTTTTAGATGACTGGGAGGAAAGGAAAGAAACCGCTGTCAAGATGCCTCACTTGGCATTTGCTAAGATCCTAATGAGACCCAGTTTCACACCTCCTCTGACACGGCCTTAAGCGTTGCTACAGAGACTGTTTGCAGAAGGCAGAGTGCAAATGCCTGGTGAAAACATGTGCAAGCGGAGATGCCAGCAGCTATGAATCAAACTGGCACAGATCTGGGTAATGTTTCTGATTTTGAGCGAGTTGCTCCCTGTTCACATTACAGTGAGTCACCCCGGGAGACAACTTAGGGACTTACAGGAAAATGCAGAAAGCATCCCCATTGCTAACTGCTTTCTTCGCTTAATTCTGCATTGCTCTTAGAGCCCCACTGGAACTTGGGGAAGGAAAGGGACAAACGGGTTACATTGCTCACGCACCAGCTGAAGTTATCAGTGGTGCTCCTTGCTCCTGCTCTTGAAATAGCTACTGCTTAGCAGTAATAGCAATAGTTTTCAGCTCCATTTACTGCTGGCAGGGCTATGCATGCATTGAGGTCACAGAATAACTGCAGTGTGCTGGAGAGGGAGACTCACGTTGCCTTCTATTATCTGTCATCTGTACCTTTATCATCCCCGACGCAGAGCCACGCAGGATAAACCTGAGCTTGCTTTTCCCAAAGAGCTCTGTAATCCCCCTGCTGCTGCAGTGAGACTATTTCCATTAGAACACAGCAACAGAAAAAACACACAAGCATAAAGAGCAGTTGGGTCAGCCCGAACATCTGTGTAGCTGTGCCTGACAGCAGCCAAAACCACATACCTGGGGAAAGCACAAGAATTAAAAGCAAATACAGAATCTTTCCCCAGAGAGTCTCTGACTCCAACCCTGGTGTCTTAGGACAGTGCCTAGGACTTAGTATCCCCTAGCAGATTTCTCTTCCATTAATCAGTCTAGTGTCCCCTTGATAAGCCATCCTGCAAGCAAGGAGCTCCTCAGTTGAACTGCCACTGCAAGCACCAACCTCCTTTGGTTTCTTTTGATCCTGCCACCCACAACGGGATGCTTTACCTGGTGCTTCCCAGCTCTAGTGCACAGCCAAGCCCTGCTCATCCTCTGCTGGCCTCTTACAACTCCATAGCCCTCACACACACACATGAAAGCAGTGCTCTTTCACATGGAAGAGTCAAAGCTACCTACTCACCCCTTGCACAGAGGCCATCACAGCCTTCTGATCACTTCTGTCACCCCTCTCTGAACCTCTCCCAGTTATTCTGGATCCTTTATGAAATGGGAAGACCAGAACTGCATAATGCTGGTGGGCTTGGACTTGGCAGTACTTCCCACATCCCTGCTGTACACTGTGATCCTTTCTAGGGCACTGCTACAGCTCCTGACACATCTTTGCTAAGAAGAGAAGGGATGAAAGTGGAAGATGTATTTGATCTCTGCCAGTTGCTGCTATTCAGGAAAAGGGGGTTGGCAAGATCTTCCTTAGGCAAAAGCTAAAAAATCAGTGCCCCAGACGCTGCAATCCTGGGCCCATCCCCAGTCTCCATTATTTTGGGGCAAGAGAAAAGACAGAAAAGGATTAGCTATGCTCCACAGAGTAACTGCTGTGATCCAATCAGTGGCCTGTTCTAGGGACACGGCCACAGCTAAGAAGAGGTGAAGCCAACTGAATCCTGTCATCACTCTCCTTTTGCACTGGATGCCAGGTCTGGCCTGCTCAGCACAGCTGTCCATCACTTAGCTTCCCACCAGGCACATCCGAGTGTAAAATCCTGGCTAGGACAACAGGAAGCTCCATCCCTCCCCAAGGACCACAGGCAGCAAGAAGCAGATGGACAAAACCGAACCGTTCCCCCCATCCCCTTTCCACAGGAGACTATTGCACACATCCTGACAGAGCCCATCACCTCCAGCTCCCCACTAGCACCGTGCCACCTCCGCAGCACTCTGGAAAGCTGGTTTATGGCCAAACACAAGAGGCTCTCAGAAAGGAATCAGCCCCACAGCATTATCAGCTGACATCCACAGTCTTATCTCGTCTCTTTGGAAAGCTCCTCAATGCAGGGCAGCCCCCACCTTTTTCATTTCTAAAAGGCTGATGCTAAGTAATTGTTTAATATCTCTGCAGCATTTGCTCCCCTTTATCTCAGGATCCCTGCTGTAATTCACTGACGGAGCTGTCTTTTCTCTTTCTCTATTCCACCGTGTACGCACTTGAAAATGCTTTCATTGAAGGCACAGATACTTGCTGCTAATTGATGCTTATTATTCCTTTTAAGCCTGTAATTGCTTTTTCTTGTCTAAATTTACTTCTTTCTCCTTTGCCCCAACTCTTCCTCAAATTGCTTTGGTTTTTTCTTCTAATCAACCCAAATCCTGGTGTTCCAAAGATGACTTGAATGCGTGCCAGAGGTTTTGCTGGTACTTTGAAGCGCTGGCTCTTCACATCTGCTGAGTTTACTTCAACTTCTTGTATATTTACAGGCAAATTGGGTGGCCCGCAACTGGTAATCTCTCAGCTGTCTTAATGAGGGCAGATTTTAGGTGTCAGCTTCCACGCAGGCTTTTGATTAGAAGGCTCCTCAGCTTAGCTCATTTCTCTCTTACACAACACAGGATTTCTGAGTCAATTCTCTCTGTGGATAATGAAGCAAATGGAACAAGCGGAACAAAATGCAATGTTGTTTGGAACTGAAAGAGAACCCGCTCTTTCTGATGTTATTTCTTCCACAGGCCTTGACCGGACTCACCCAAAAGGGTTTCCAACCCATCATTCCGTGGGGAACTGCACTCCCTCTCACTGAGACCTTCCCAGAGCCTTTGTCAGGATTGTCCCCATCATATCCACCTTCACATTCACCAGGACCACAGCCTGGCTTGGGCACTAACGCCACTGTGGACTCTGCCGTCTTGTGTCACTCCTGCCAGCTGATCCAAGGCACCACACGAAACAAACTCCTGCCAGCTGGAATCCACCTCCGCTGGTGAAAGCCTGTCATAGTGGCTTTGCTCAGAGCCAAGCACCAAGGACTCATCCAAACCTGGCTGCATTGCCAAGGGAATACCTCACTTCTAGCTGTGCTGCTGGGAACTTGAGAGGTCTTCTCACTCCTCAGCTGCATCCTGTGATGTCCAGAGAGGCCAAGTGGCTTCAGGAGGTGTTGGCTGTAACACCACCTCTGGTACTGACCACTTGTATCATTTCTAGGAAGCATCTGTGCCTTCATTTCTTCTTCCCCTTCTGTCCAGCTGTGACTGCCCCAGCTACACTTATGCTCATTGACTTCTCTGAAGTTTCACAAACCCTATGGAGGTCTCCAGTTTCATTTCTCAGCATAGTTGTCATCCTGGATCTACCTGATGTTTAGGGCTGACCTCAGCAGATGCTTTGACTCACACAAGCCGCCCTTCCCAGCCTGTCCAGTTCCCTGCAGCCAGAACAAGAGCTGTCCAGACTGCCTGGACAGGCCATGAAGCAGAGCTTTCCCAGCAATGAGTCTCTGCTCTTCATCTGGGCTTCCCTCCAGGAACTGGAATAAGAGGAGGGGATGCAGAAGAGCCAGAAGGAACAGTGGAGCTGACAAGCACAGGAAACCTTCACTGGGTTTACAGGGATGAGTAAACTCTAAGCATCTCTCAACATGAATTTGGGACACAACTGAACTCAGACCCATTCAGGATTGCTCCCAGCTGCGATGAGAATGGCTTCTGGGAGCATCTTAAATACTTCCATCTCGGAAACATCATCCATCACTTAGCTTACGTCCACACTGCAATCTGATGGCCAGTACAGCACAGCCCATCAAGTCTCCATGGGAGAGAAGCAGAGGGAACCACAAACTCATGCAGAACCTCGTGAGCAGCTGGATCTGTGCCATTTTAGACACTCAGCCATGAGCTGATACATCACATCAACATCCCCTGCACTGCAAGGTACCAAGCCAGAGCACAGAGGAACAGGAATAATTACTACCATCCAGGAACATTTACTGTTGGGAGTTTGCTGCATTTCATTTTAAACAAGTTTCTTTTGCAGCTCCAGTGACCTGAGGAACCAGGAATATGAACATTAACAAAAGCAACAAATAAATTACCTACTCCAATTACAGCTCTAATAAGATGCAGTGTGTTAGAAGTCCATGTGGATGCAACAGCGATTTCTAATTAAAACCACGCAATTAATTATTAACTTTAAAAAGTTCCAGTATTATACCAGTGTGTTCAAATCAGAACGTGCTCTCAGAGTGAACTCAGGATTATGACTGTTAGTGCTCAAGGTGTTCTTCTGTTTGCTTGTTTCTAATCTTACCAAGGGAAAAGGCAGTTTTTCAGGCAGCAAATCTGTGCAGCTGATAGGAGGCCGTGAGGAGCTGTTCTGATGCTGCACCACCCTCACCCTTCTTTAGAGGAGTAAGTCTGGCCTCTGCTTTCTTTAATCCTTCTCCAACACTTTTGTGAGCTGCAGTCAATGGCTCGAAGTCCCTGCTGGTGGAGGAAGCCCATTCAGTCTGAAGCATCCCTTGACTGTAGCAGAAGACGGACTCCAAGTGTTGCTCGGGAACAGGAGCTCTTCCATACAGCAAAATGTAGGTCCAGCCTACAGCACCATAAACTAGGAGTCTTCCATACAACAAAATGTAGGTACAGCACCATAAACTAGGAGTCCAAGAGAAGAGTGCATGGCAAGAGAGGTTGGTAACGGCATCGTGGGTCTGTTGCGCATCTCTAAGAGGTTCTTTGTTTCAGGAATGAGTGAGGAAATTTGTGGCCATTCACCACCAGAGTGAGGTGGGCGCACATCCAGCATGATGAACTTGCCACCTTCCAGCTGCCTTTGCATGGAACAGGAATGATGCCACCAAATATAACCTAACCTAAATCCAGTAAGATACAAACACTAAAGGTCAGGAAGAGGATCAGTTATGTAAACGCACATAAATCTGTGATTTAGACACCTCCATGAAGCCCAACAGTAATTAGAGTATTTGCCCTTGGAGCATGAATTTGACAGCAGACAACCAAGCAGATACTCCCGACACATATAAAACGTGTGCAAAAAACCTAAACCTTAGTGGCTCTGGTCTGCTGGAATAGAAAGCACCCTCAGGAGAGGCCTGAGGCTCTAAAAGTTTGGAGCCAGACATCAAGAGCTTCAGATGCCACTGCAGGGGGGCAGATTCAGCCCTCATGGCAGTGAGCAATTTGAAACTAGCAGACAGCATAGCTTGATGGATCAAAGATTCATCTGAGGCTTAGGAAACCAAAGCTGATTTTTCAGCTCTCCCAAGTAATCTGGCTTCTCTCTGTGCTTTTGCTTAAAGCTCAATGGAACAATAGTCTCCCTCCCTATGCACAAAGCAGAGCACCTGGCAGCTTGGCCCTACCATAACGGAGAGGATATTAATAGAGGAGCTGCACTTCTGTATTTAGCTCCCTGGTTTGGATGAAGATGAAAATGAGCTGAACTGTGAATCCAGCTAACAATGGCCTAAAGCTCCCTGGGTGGAACAGTGATGACAATCCTCCAAATGCCTCGAGACATCTCCTGGCAGCTGAATGGCTTTCCTGCAACTAAAAAGGACAGCTTTTAGGGGAAAAAAGAGAAGCCTAAACAGGAAAGAAAGCTGGGAGCAAAGAGGCTGGAGAAGTAACTCCAGCAGGGAAGCCTGCTAGAAACCAGCAAATGAGTCAATCAACAGCAACCAAGTCCCTGAATGTTCTTCCACATCACATGGAGTCCCAGGAGAACCAACGTGGAGTCAGCCTGGGAGGGTTCTGCTCATTCCTCAGTGAAGGCCGTCAACACACAATGGATTGTGCCAACTTCTCCATAGGTTTAGCTGCTTTTCAATCGTACTGTGAGCACACACTGTATATGTAGTATAGGATGTGGGCTGCACTTCCTGGGGATAGAAAGTTGTTATGGATTTGGAAAGGCAAGACTGAGTCCTGCTACCAATACTGGCTCTTGCATACACGTTGACTTGGGAATTTTCCTCCGAGTCACTCTATGCAGGGCACAAAAAATTATTTCCACACTCGATGAAAATAAATACACACACTTCAAGAAGGAGAATTAAAGAAAGTTGCCCTTTCGAGTATTTAAGAGCGTGTAGAAACTTCTCCATTTCCATGAGAAACACGAATAACCAGCAGAGCAGCACAGAACTTTGCAGCATCTCTAACGTATTTTCCCTCTCTGCTCCATCCCTTTTCATTACGACCCATTTTCTTGGTTTTTCCTTCTCTTCTTCCAAGTCAAAGTGTTTCAACACTGTGCCCTTTGTGAACATTGTGTGTCAGAACATCTACAAGGATGGCAAATCGTGTTTTCCTCTGTCTGATCTGTGCAGGCAGCTGGACCACTTTCATCCCTAACTGGGCGCCTCTGGGGTAGCACACCAGTGCTGGGTACCACTGTAATGCAGCAAGCCAGAACAACTAGTAGGCACATGCCCCTATGACAGAGGAGCTGACCTAGACCTTGGTGTACATATACCTAAAAATAGGTAGAGATCAACATGCAGTGGCTGAATTTAGTACTAGGAGAGGCAAAATACCCTCCCCCCCCCGCCCCCTTTGCTTTGAAGCCAGGAAGCAAAAGTCAGACTCTGTCAAAGAAGATGCAGAGATGCTGCAGGAGAGCAAACCTAGATTTCCACCACAGGACAGCTGGAATCAGAGTCTGTGTCCCAGCAATGTGTGTTTGTAGCAGGGCTATAGCTGTTAAACAGCAACTGCTTTGGTTTGGTTGCTTGTTTTAAACATGTGTATAATGCCCTGTACCATTCTAATGCGGCAAATGAGACAAATCCAGATGTTTCCCCTTGTAAAAAGGGAACATGTGAAGCAAAGCACACACTGGCTTAAATAAATCCTTCTCTTTAGATGCCTCAGATCTACTCATTTGGTTTTGTTTTGTTTTTTTAAAGATAGCTTTCTTATTTAAAAAACAAGGTTTCTCCTCCCCATCTTTTCCCACCACAATGTAGCAACTGCTCAAAACCACCAGGGGAAAAAAGCAGCTTTGTTGAACACAAAACAAACAAGCAATAGCATTTGCCAGTTCCCTTTGTACAAAGCAAGGTCTGTGTGGGATTTCAGAGGCAGGCAGGCAGGCAGGCAGGCAGGCGCTCAAAGCAGCACTAATGTGTTCTGACACCCTCGCTTCTGTCTCCCGTATGACAGTCTTGTTTTACACTGAGATTTAAGCCACTCAGGCCTTCCCCCACATGAAGGGACAGAAGCATCCATGGCTTCAGGGCTTCTCAAACGCACCAGAGGTCCTCCTGCACACAGGCAGCTCAA
>JBCJKH010048518.1:0-12013 GCA_039877255.1 Loriculus beryllinus
GCTGAGCTGTGCAGACGGCTGCCATAGACTTTTTCCTGACATTGCGTTCATTCAATTACTCACAGTTTGTTTCTTTCAGGCTGTCAGGCCACTCTGAGTAGCATTCTAGAGATGAGAAAACTACAGAGAAGTGGGGGTTTCTTATAACTTTTTAATTTAAAAAAACCCTATTGTCTCATCTATTGTTGTAATGCTTTGTCCCACATAGCTGCCATTCTCTTCACCCAGTGGAGCATGAATTTTATGAAGGTAATGAGTATCTTTCCAGCCTGCCTGCTGATGCAGATAGAGCAGAGGACTTTGAGTATGAGGTAAGATCACTGGCATACTGCAGCCTTTATTTCTGCTATTATAGATGTGATATTTGCACAGCTGACAGCAGACTCCTCTGAGAAAAATGAAAGTGGGAATACTTCTTAAAAAATTGGCTCTAAAGACTATTTTATTTTATACCTGTATAATGTCACAGGCTTTACTGGGGTTAGGCTACACATGTGAAATGTGAAAGCAGAATTCTGCAGTAGATGGCTACTTAAAAGTCCAGAGGGCTTATTAAACATACTCCCTCTTTGTGCAGTGGAGGCTGTAGCTCAGATGCTTTGCTTTTGCAGTTTTAGCACTCTAAAGCAAGCCTTTCCAAAACTAAAATTGTAACTGGAAGCTTAATTGCTTTTTCCCCCCTAATTTTAAGAATCAGTTGGCCTTATGTCTCATGCCTTATAGACCAGTCTTCCAGTTATTTTGGTGTGTACTTAAGTGTTTGTAAGATCAGGCAACAACTTTGAAAATTAATATAGTTTTCATTACTTGCTCTTTGGTATTTGTCATTGTAAGTATTGCAATTATAGGAATCTGTGCTCTGTATCACAAATGTCCCTTTGCTGTTAAAGTACTGTACTCTTCAGTGACAAAGGTGGATGTGTTTCAGAGTCACTGGAAAATAATTATATGAGGCTTCCCGAAACTATAGCATGATTGGTGATGTTGCTCTTCATTAGATTTTCATTTCAATCTTTAAATAGTTTTCTTGTCTGCCATTCATTAGCTTTTCATACTTTGTCACCCAGTAACAAAATGTTTGTAAGGACAGGCATAGAAGCAGACGGTTATTTTTAGTATTAAATAGTGCTGAGTCTTTGCATAAGTTCAAGTTACTGTATTTTAAATTAGTGATTATAAGTAATTAAATAGCTTTAATACAAGATTTTAAATATCCTATCATCTTGTTTGCTCTCCCTTAAGGAACCTTTTTAAAGGTTTCATATAACTGGTTGACATTTGGAAATGAAATTAATGGCAAAAGCTTTGGCAAATATGCCGTGTGTTCACTTCTGTCATGTCTTTAGCGGCTAAAATGCTCTATTGCAAGTTCAGCTTATTGTTCTTTTCTTCTGGCAGCCTGAGGACTATGAAGTTCTTCCCCAAGGAAGCAGAAAAATCAAATAATATCTACCTAGTGAATCCAAATCAGAATAAGGAAACTTTTATTTGAACTCCTCAAAAAATCATTGCTAGGGATTAGTGAAATCATTATTTCTTCCCAGTTGGGTTTTGGTGTGCTATCTCACAGCACAAAGGTCTCAGAGCTTAAGTTCTGGTTTAACTCTCCATGTGTAATATAATATTAAATTTCTCTGTCAAGTGTATTTGTTTATGTTACTTCTTCCTTAAATGTAGCAGGGACTATTTTTCTAGTAATTATTAAATAAATTAATAAGGTAAGCATCTAGGGAAAATATCTTTCAAAATGGTTAGATAAAAATAATTTTCACCATTTAATCAAAATATTGGGAAATATTCAAATACTAACAGTTTTAAAGAGTCTACCTGGTGGAATCAGGTCCTCTTTATGACCATTATTAATCCATAATAATAGCTGGCATAAGTATTGTGACAATGGCAAATGTTTGGGCAGGTTCTCAGTTGCCTGTAATCTCCGCTAATCACACCATCATAGTCATTAATTTGCTGTCAGCTGTGGTTCAGTTAGATATCTGCATTAAAAAAAAAAAGTCTCATAAAGGACAGAGTCAAAAGGGATTTATCAGCTGATGTTGCCAATCCAGGTGAGAAGCAGCAGGAGAGTGAGTGGAACAGAGGCTATGGTCCAGTGTCAGGATCTCTACCACAGTATTGACTTAGTAGTCACCCTGCTGTGACCACTCAGTCCCACCCTTGCCCTTGTGTTTTCTGACCCCTCAGTTATGCAAGCATTACCTTTTGTGAATCAGATGTGAAAAGTAATCCAATATTAAAAGAAAAAAAACAAACCCACAAGCAAACAGATTTTTAGAAAGGTTGTTTTTAACCTAGCCCATCTGCTGATCTAGTTTCCAGTAGAGCTCCACAAATTGCTTTGCTGGTGGCAGCAGCATCGGGGAAGGAAAAATGTTCAAGTACTTGGGAAGACAGTAACTTATTAAATCAGCATTATCCATCCACCATCTAAGGGTGCAAGTAGCAAGAAGAGAGGGTACAGATGCTCTGCTCATGGCACTCTGTGGGCTGCAGGCTGTGAGCTGCAGGCTGGATGGTAGAAGCACAGAGAATTCTCTGTCTCCCACCATCTGAGTTTTCCTATGTTAGGGGAAAGAGGCTTATTGTTATTACTATGTTTTCTATAGACAGAAAGTTGTATCAGTGCTCCATGATTTTATCATTGTTTTTTCTTCACAACAATTTTCTGCTGTGAACTTAACTAATCCCACACAGCAAAAAACCTGCCTGGTGTCAGAAGCATGATGCAGTTGCATACTCATTGTTCTGTGCAGCTCACAGGTCTCCGTGGCAAACTTCATAATTTTTTTAGTGGATTCAAAGCCAAACGTGAGGATTTCAGAAAGGAATTGGAAGAAGATAGCGAGTAGAAAAAGAACCAGGGCAGCACCTCATTATTTCCTAGAAATTGTAAGTGCATGAGTTTTGAGACACATAAGAAATATTCAGCCAAATGAAGTAAGGAAATCAGATGGCTAGCAACTGAGGTGCTGTCAACAAGAATGTTTTCAGAGAAAGGGAATGTCCTGGAAAGCTTTGATCATCTTGAATCTTGCTTCCAAATATATTGTGGTGTTTAAGTACCTGAGTTATCGTCTGTGTAGGAGGATCAAATATGATAGCCAGCACTGGGGATATGGACTTACAGTTGCCACTGGATTTGGTAGTATTAGGCACTTATGAGACTCTTCCATTCCATTTTTAAGCCGGAAAAACCCAGTGGGTTCTTCTCAGGTTGTCACCATGCAATGAACTCAAGTGTGAGCCAATTGTCTTGGAAGGATGAGCTCCCTGGGAGGCTCATTAGGCTCTATACAGTACCATACTGTAAACAAATGGCTGGGAACATGATGAAGCTAAAGGGTTGCTGATAGCCAACTTGAGCATCCGTATGTTGCTGCTGCAGAACTTACCCTAAAAGGAGTCCAAATTATTGGTAGATACTAATACAGTGGAGCTAGCATCAGCCAGTGTTGTCAGGAAAAGATCAAAAGATTTACAATTCTGGCATAGCCAGATACCCATGAGGACTTTTAAGCTAAAGCAGGAATTGACCAATTTGTTAATGCTCAGTTGGACTTGAAGTCAATATCACTGAAAGAAAGCCAAAGATATTCAGGACAAACCCATGCAGTCTGGCTGTGAGTGTCCGTTGGTTGTCCTGCTGGAATTGCATCATGTGATGTTAGAGTGCACCTCACATCCTCTGGTACCAATGAGGTGAAAGGGCTAAAAGTATTAGAGCCAGTAAATCTCTGTTAAACATGGCTCTAAAATTTCCCCTTGTAAGAACAACAGAGGATACGGGTGCTAGAGAAGAGTAAAGAAGCTAATGGGCATGCATTTCTTTAACAATATTTCTGAATCTACTATCCGGGAGAAAGAAACATCCTATACTTGGTTTGGAACATTGGCAGTAATACAGAAATTAATGTCACTTAAATAGTGGAAGAGTGAAAAAAATAGGTAAAAAACCCCCTGAAGAATATTGTAGACAAAGCTGGACAAAAGAAAGTGTCACTGATGTCTGGTGCTATTCAGGCTGAAAAGACTGCCTTTCAATAAGAGGGGCAGAAGAAAATAAGATGTTACAAGCAGGCACAAGCAGGTAGCGTTGTTCAGTCAACAGGTCCTTATCCAAGGGCAGACACCTTCATACTGTCTATGTACTGAAATAGCTTTTGAGCAAAAGCAAAACAGGAAGTTTTCTGCTGTGAGAGCTAATGTCTCTAGAGAATTACAGCTTTTAAAATCTCTTGTATCTGAGATAAGAGAAGATTATTTCTACTTGAATGCTTCTTAGAAACAACAGCAAAAGCAGACATGCTTAAGAAGGAATAGCAATGAGCTGAGGTAGCTGTTGTTGCATATATGAGGAAGAGGAGGCTGAAGTTTGCTCTTAGAATTGAGGGAGGAGTTTTGGAGGGGTGTTGTTTGATGTGGATGTGCTATGAAGACCAGCATAATTGTCTAAAAGACTTTCCAGCTGTGATTGTTCTCATTTTTAGGCGCAGACACAAGTGGCTGCACCAGTACAGTAGCATAGCTTGCAGGAGCCTGGAAAACCACATCAACCATACCAGGATTAGCATTTTCAGAGTGAAAAAGGCAGAATGGCAGCCATGGCATTAGCCTGCTTGTGTCTGATGGCTCACATTTTAATGCGTGCAAATGCCAATGTCGATAGATTAAGTCATTAATCAGTATTAGGCAGTATTAAGACCAGTACCTGGGAGGAATTGTTAAGGGTTGAGTTGACCCTATGTGAAATTAGAAGGTTCTCTGGTGCTCTCACTCGCGGTGTTAGAAACCACTGAGCTTCTTATTTTATGTTTTCACTCAGGAAGTTAACGCACATCACTAGGTCAACAGACATGTGCAGGTGAAAATTCTGTTTTCAGTTTTTATGAAGCCATTTGTGTCCAGACAATGAAAGGATCAGAGGTCTTGCAGGAAAGAGCAGCCACAAAAGAGCATAGTATGTTGAGAAAAAGCCATGTGAAAAGGCATTTTTCCCAGCCGAGGCCTCTGTAAAACTTGGAGCATAAGCTAGAAACTACATACATGCTGGTTTGATTCTTCCTATGCTCTGGAACATGGGACTCAGAAGGTTCAGAAGAAACAGAAATTAGAAGATTCGTATGAAAGCTGCTTTACTCCATCATCAGTATCTCCTCTAAAGTGGAGCGACCCATGGTGTTCTCAGGGTTGGTTAACACCTCAGGGCAAAACTGAATATTTGTAAGTTCATGCTCTGGTTTGCAGATCTGAGGGAGAGATTTTCAGTCGAAATAGGGAAAAAAATGTGTGTGTGTGCATGCTGAATCTAAGTGCTAATTTATGGGTTTGCACAGCCGTTCATTTAAATGTTTTGATAAGTATTTGCACTCATAAATCTGTTAACTGTAAATGTAGATTAGTCCTTTAAGTTTACCACCAGCCTCATCCATACTCACTGAAATTGCAAAGGTTTCCCATTGACCTGAGCATTTCTGGATCAGATGCTGTTGGCTGTTTTCACAAATTACTAAAAATCGTCTTTGAAGAGTGAAAAGCTAGAAAACCCTGGGAATTGGTCATGAGTAATGTTTGTGTAGACCTCAGTGAACACTTAAAACTCCCATAGGTGCGAATTTTATCCTATTCTCTTCCTTTCTCTTACGTGTCTGAGCATTGCAGTAGGTACAGTGCAGTGGTAATACATTCATTTATTCTTCCAGTAACACTCATCCCATCGTGATGGGGGAAGGTGTTTGAGGCGCAAATTCACATTTTCCATTTCTGTGATATAAGGCTTTCGAAGTTACTGATTTTATTGGTATTTTTTCCTTAAAGCAAAAGAAGAAACAGATTTGTTCAGTTTAGCAGCCTGAGTGAGGCTGTTTATCTGGGTAAAGTTACTTGAACACATAAGCATTTGTGGGTTGCTGCCCTCATGGGCCACTAAAGCATGGTCTCTGCTGACTATGAAAGACCCACCACTGCTGTGATAGGCCAATAGAGACCTGCCTGCCCTGCAAATTCGTATGAAAGGCCCTTTCAACACTTGGATTATTTAACCACTAAACCAAACAGATCTGTCTATCTTGTAAATACATATTTAGGGCCTTTTTAACATGAGGATTACTGAGCTGATAGCCTGTAACAGCTCCCTCCAGAGCTGTGATAGCCTGCAAACACCCCTGTGTGAGCATTACAGACACTTGCCACAGTGCAATTGGAGCTCCTGCTTCAATTACTAACACCTGAATAAACAGTTTTTATGGAAACAGCTTCTGTGCACACACTGCCAACATTTCCTATCTCTGCAGTCAGGCTCTTTTGTTTTGTCACCCAGTGAGTGTTTCTGTACAATGAAGCTGACCCAGAAGGTGGATGTGTAACCATCAAAATGGAAAACATTCCTTAGATGGCAGTTTTCTAGAAATTCCTTACATGTAGTATGGAATTTCTCTGCATAGCTATTTAATTCATGGCTTTATTTAATAACATAAATGGTGAGAGAGAGAGAGAAAAACCTTGTTTGAGCAGGGATCGTTCAAACCAAATTCCAACCACGTTCAGGTTGGATGACAGCAGTGGAACCACTGTGATACCTCTATGACTTTATATCAGATTGTGCTTGTTTCTTCTGTATTTCCTGGTGAAATTGAATTCTTTTTTCCCTGAACATTTCAAAACTTGGAATGAATCATGAAAAAAAAGCCTTTAGCAAATAAAAGGCAGGTTTTTAATTCGGCAACCACCAGATGTAATTTAAAAGAGAAGGCTTCAGGAAATAAGGACCGTGGTAGAGACATGGGTGTTGCATTGTAGAAGAGCTGCAATGGTGGACATTGTATCTTCCCATTGTCATCAGAACTGACTGGTGTGTTAAGGGGGACGTGAAAAGGCTGCTTGGCAAGTGTGGTGTAGATTTCCAGTGGAAAAGCAAATACTTCTCACCACTGCTGTTATGGTGAAGGGACTGATCTGACAGCTCAGAGTGAGCTGAGGTAGACTAGGACTTTATGTATTATGTTTATTTTCTGACCGTCAGTTACGGCTGAATCGTGGATGCTGCATGGTATAGAGACATTTCACTGACACCATCATAGTGATCTCCTGTGTCAATTCTTAGTATTATACAGCATCTGCTGTTAAGAAGCATCGTGAAGGAAGGGAACAAGTATGTGTGTGCCTGTGATCTGTGGTCTTGATTGCTTAGGAAAGACCTGGTTTGTGAGATCTGTGTTGTGGGGGGTTTTCCATTCCTACCTGTTGTATTATACATATCTAAAGGAAAAACTGGTCATATTCTAATGCTATTAATTGCAAAGCATGTGAGGAAGTCTCCTGGACAAGTAGATTATTAGGATTCTTTCAGTTGCACCTGAGAAAACACTACAGTGATCAGGTTCTAAAACCCTTCTCGAGACTTTTTTTCCTTGAATCTCAGAAGCAGTTCTGAGCTGTTAACACCTGGCCTGTGATCCTGCTGACTGTCACTATGGACTAAGAACAGAAAAAGTCACAGTTAAAATGAAGTGTCACTGAAATATTTTGTTTTGCTGTAATTCTTTGGATAACACTGTGAAAGAAGACTCTTCCAGCACGCATTTGATGCACTACAGCACAAGATTATGTATTTCACTGGCAATTTTATTTCTAAAATGCCTGGGGATTTAAGTCAGCATAATTTACACATAGACAACAATAAATATGTATTTTCTCCCTAACTGTGGCCATTACACACTGCAAATGAGCAAAGGAGTGGCAAAAGGATCAGTCTTTCCTATTACGTTTTCATCTGTCTTTTAAGAATTGAAGTCACTTTTCAAATATAAGTTAATTAAACTTAACACCATTCCACTGACGTTCTTCAGTCTTACTATGTCCTGTGTTGCTACAGGAAATCACAAGGAGGTGAGCTAAGGACAGGCTTATTGAAAGACTTGCCAAGTCAGTAACAGAACTGGCAGTAAAACCCAGGAGCCTTTACTTGTAATGCATCTCTTTTTTGGCCATTAAATCACTCTTCTTTGCTAGTCATTGGATCGTTTAGATGGAAGAGGATGTCAGGGTATTTTTTGCCACAGTTGTTTGTTAATTTGGAGTGTGTTACCGGATGTCATCACAAAATTCTGACATTCAAAGCAAATGAAGTTGCTGTCATCTCACCTCCCCTAAGTAATGAATATCCCAATGTAAGGCTTTGAATTGTGTCCACAACTGCAGAGCATCATGAGACAGTGGGGAGAAAAAGACACGAAACTAACATGGGCAAATTTATCAAAGTTATTACAATTTATTGTGTTTTTCAAACAGGAGGAAAATATATCAAGTCAGTGATATTCATTTTGTTTGATTTCATAAAACAAACACAGGATTACTCCTCACTTCACCTGAAAGCTAATAAAAATTTTTCCTTGTTGTCAGAGCTTATGTTTTCCCAGGAAAATGAAGAAAAGTGAGCTTAGTTCAGCAGCACTTTATTGTTTGGCAACATTACAGCATACATTATGTGTTTTTTCTCTCAGCAAAGGAAGAAAAAGGAGCTGGCAATATTTTCATATTTATGGAAATCTGTGGATTATAAATCTTCTGGTTTGGAGAAATGCTTTGTTCAGACAGTTTTTATATTATAATACCACATACCCCTACATATGCTTTACAGTGAAAATGTTTCTAACAATTTTATTAGTGCTATTTTTCATATGTGTTCTGCTTGAAAGTTTGTGTAGTCTATCTTGGAAACATGGAATCTAGCTACACAGAGAAAAGATGGGAGAAAATAATTTCTTTTACATATTCTTTAAAAAATAACATAAGTCACGTTAACCAGCTATTATAATGTCACTATTTTAAAGCTTAGGAAATCAAATCCTAGGAAATTTAAGAGCACAGGAAGCAAGGATCGAATCTCCCTAACAAGAGGGAACCTTTTACAAGAAAATGTACTTTAAACAAGGTTTCAATATTATGCATGCTAGGCCTTCAGAGGAGAAATCAAAAAAGCAGGAGAGGTCTTTTCTCTGGAAGTTTGCTTTTTTTATTTAATGAGGCAGCTCTTCAAAGAGAATGTGATAGTCATTCCTGGAGGGCATGGTTTGGTGAGCAGGAATACAGGTGAAACTGTATTGCGCATCAAGAAAACAGATGATGAGTTTCCTTTGTATTTCATTTCATTTCATTTCATGATTTCATCAATCTATCCAAGTATGTGTTTGGGGGTGGAGGACATTTCCGTGTGCAACAGAAGTTTGAACAGCTGAAACTCAGCATGGATATGGTGCCCATAGACCTCACTTTGGTGCCAGGAAAATAAAAATGCATTTTAAAAGTCATTGCCTATCGCTTCATGAGCTTGATTTATAGGCACATGGATGTGATTAAAATTTGCATATTTCAACTATACATATGTTAACACATATATGTCTCAAACTAAGCGAGTATGGATGGGGTGGAATTTTAGAATGATGTTTTCTAAGAATTTCTAATTTTACAAACTCAACTTTAAATTTAGCCTTTTCGTAGTATTTTGCCTTTACTGCTTCTGAAAGGCATAAACTGAATTACAGGAGGGTATATTTCTCACAGCTGTCTAAAACTGAAAAATTACATTTTCAATTTGATTTTAATTAATATTCCAAAATATCCTTCACACAGTTGTAGATCAAGGCTGTCCAAATGCGTGGAATTGTAACTGGTTAAGAGTTTGAATCTACAGCTACATGTTCTGCTGTCCAGATAAATGCTCGCTGCAGCAGATGTTGGCACATCTGTTATGCCTCCCCATTTCGATTGGCTGCCTGGGTGTTTAGAAAGTGCTGATGAGGCAGATAAATCTTCTGACACGTTTCAGGCACAAAGCAGGCAGGCAGCAGTAATAATGATGTTTACAGAGCCAAGTGCTGGGCAGTAACATTTTGAAATACAGCAAAAATAAAGTACGGTTTTACCTGCAGTAGGTGAAATTTATTGTGAAACGTGAAAGCTAATTACACCAAGTGATTCTCGGCTGATTTGAACTGCAGCTGTGACAGCCCGTAAACCTCTGGACTTTGTAGGCTAGAAAAAGGCACTTGCTACAATCTAGAAAGAGCTCTGAGTTCAGAAGGGGCTTTTTGATAAACTTAGGAGACTTGGGAATCAGGTTTAGAAAAGCTGCAGCACATGTGGTTTTGGAAGGGAAATAGCAATCTTCTGGGAACTTGAAGTTCCTGATGTTATTGGAATTCTTACTTATAACAGGTTTTCCTTTACCCTTTCAAGCGTGTCATATTTGAGTTGGTTTATACCATTAGAGTCTGGAACATTCCCCACATTGGAGTCTTCTCCTGAGAAGGTTCATGGTGTATCAAAGAGCTCATTCATGGATGGAGATGGATAGATCTGACAGTCTTGAGTGTGAAGACTGGTTTCCAAGTATGTAGAGCTTTTGAAGGTGTTGGATCCCTTCCAGACCATAATCTCCAACACAGTGAATGCCAAACAAAAAAGTAGAAGTCACTGTAAAGATCTTAGCACTGATGTCATGTGCTAATATTGTCACAGCCTCTTTAGTAGATGTCACCATTAAATTTTCCAAGCTGCTTTCAAGTACCATGATTTGGGGCAAGTCCAGAAATTACAAAAACAGCATACCATAAAGGAGCAAAGAAATGGATGCTGATTATATAGCTGATACTGTTATAGCTGGTTATGTTTTATAGTATACAGTCTACAAGGTCTCTGGACAACTGTTCCAGAGTTTGACTACCCTCATCACAAGAAGCACTTCCCTAAATATCTACTTGGAATTTCCTGAGTGGCAACTCATGTCTGTTGTCTCATGTGGCTGTCACGGTGCACATCCAGGAAGAGTCTGGTTTTGACTTCTCTAGACCATAACATGTGGTACTGGAAGAAAGCAATAAGATCTTATTAAGAAGATAACTTCTATTCAAAAGGTTAACCAAATGCAATTCTCCCGGCATCCCCTTGTAGGAGATGTTCTCCAGCCCCCTTATTAGTTAATGAACTTCTAGCCAGACATGGAGCACTGGTAACCAAGAGAAGGTTCATTCTAACATTTTATTTCAAAGCCATTTTCATTTGAAAACCGGTTGGGGAAGAAATTCTGAAAAGCCCCCAAACCAGAAGAATTGGATTGGTGAAGTTTAAGGGGTTCCCCCCTCCTTAAATGGCTCAGACCAGTGATTCTTTAGCTGTATCTCTTATTTTTCAATGTTGATAGCCAAAGAGTTTCAATATGGCGGTCAAGATAGACGTTTTAATGAAAAGTCAGATTTTTTTTCTTCAAATAGGTGTAATATTACTTTCTTCCTTTTTTTTTTTTTTGTCACAATTGTCCAAATGTGAAGGATTCTTTAGCAATACAGATGCTGCGAACCAATGTGACAGTTCAGTATATTCACACACACTGCACGATGGAATAGTTTCTACTCCAGTCTGCTTATCTCATTTTAACATAAGGTTCAGTTTCTGTCTTGTCTGTGCTATTCCCACCTACTTTGTTTAATGAGAAGAAAGTAAGACTGTAGAATCTAGGATTAGTGAAAAGGAAACCCTTCGCTGCATATTATCAGCTAGTTAATTATACTTTAAACTCTTCTCGTATCTTTGCAACTTCACACATCTATTGAGTGAAAGACCAAAAGTGAGGACCAAAGCTGACTGCTGAGAAATACTATATATATAAGCAGTTCATCATGGATCTATGTGCTCAGAAAGCAAGAATTCTTGGTTTTCTCAAGTGCAGAACGTACCAGAAGGGGTGTTGGGTCTCAGGCAGGTGAAAACATAAATGCATATATAACATAGGAAAATATGTATATATAGTTAAGTACTTCTAATAAATTAACATTCATACTGCACCATGGGGATAGAACAGAAATAAGGATAGGGAGGTGGAAGAATTAGGGAGAAAAATAAGACCATGGCTTGCTTGAAATAACAAAGTATGCTGAGGACATTTCACTTTCCAGTGTGATGATCCTGACAATGGGGGGGGGGGGGGGGGGAGGGGGGTTGA
>JBCJKH010048519.1:0-11382 GCA_039877255.1 Loriculus beryllinus
GTATCTTGAGAAGTATGTGGCTACTTAAATATGCACTTAGGTAGCTATTGATTAGTTATGATTGATGTGATCCATAAAAGCGGCATTAGTGCTATTTTATCCAGAAGTGAAGCCTTGGCATGATAAGGGCTCCTTCTACCCCATGTTCAGTTTAATGTTGTACATTAACAATATCAAAATGCGTGATATTTTGTGCATTTATGGTCAGAGGCTGTTTGAAAAAGATCAGAATAAATAAGTGTCAGTTTGCTCTACCAGAGAGATCGTTACTCTGTGTAAATCATCATTCACTCTATGGATCCTACGAAGTATAGATTAGCGAGTGGGGTTTTTTGCTTTGTTGGTTGTTTTTTTTTTAAGGATTGTTAAATTGTACTTATTATGTGTAGCTGTACAGGTCAAGCTGTGCTGAGCTGCCCTTTGTTAGGTGCAGTAGCTTGCTGTGAGTGGAATGCACAGATTTGCATTTCTTTGGCCAGAGAGCTAGAAAGAAATGGATGCTGAGGCGTTGGTGAGTAGCAGCCCAAGAGAACTGCCATAGAGAACTCTTGTTATTGTGTAAGTATTTGAAGGCACAGGCAGGGAACCAAGCCTAAATGTGCCAGGAACTCTGCAAATGTGTAATAAAAAGATCAATTTCCAGAGCTTAAGAATTTGAGGACTAAGTACAGTGACGGTAGGTAAGGCAAGAAGTTGCAAGTTAACATCTGAATTAAGAGTCTCAGGTGACTGTTACAGTACACATGAAGCTGAGCTATGAGAACTTTCTGTAAGTGCTAGAAGGTACTGTTTATCATATTGGTACAGTTCCATAGTACCAATTTACCATAGTACCATAGTTGCAGTTACATAGTACATAGTTACAGTTACATATAAAATAAGTAGTGTAAGTGTATCAAACACCAGAAAAAATACAAGAAGAAAGTTGAAGCATCACAGGATAAAATAAGTAACTGATTTACCTACAAATATCTGTGCTTTTTGTTAAGTGTTGCTGTAGTGGAAGGTTCCTACAGATCTGCAAAATGTTTTGAAGGCTCTAAAGTCCTGTGATACAAAGCCATCTGCCTCTTAGTAGAAATAAGGTTCTCAAAACAAGTGTGAGGATATATACCTCTGTGTGTCGCTCCTGGTTAGGCTGAATGTGTGTATGGTAGATAGAACAAAATGTTTTACAGTGTTTAAAAATATACTAGATGACGTTAGGATTATTAACTACTTACTAGGCTGCAGAGGAAGGTTGAAGCATTTCTTTAGAGCAGTGATATCAAAGCAACATATCTGGTGCATGTGAAACATCCACTATGGGGATTACCTCATATATCAGGTACATTGTTCAGTTAATGTCTGCGTGCCTGTTCTTTCTCAGATCAACCATCCTGTGTCCTTGTATTGGTTCTGATCCATAAATACCAAAGGCCACATTTCATATTACTCCAGCATGTGTGGAAGCATCACTGTAGACAGACAGTGGAAGTAGACTGTTTTGGAGAATGCAGCTAAATATATTAATATTGAATTTTAATTTGATATTGAATATTTAAGAACTTGGGCATGATGCAGTTATTTTTTGAGGTACATTCCAAAGGAGAAAGCATAATATTTTGTGGAATATGCTTTGAAAGAAAGATTCTGCCTCAGTTCGTTTTGGCTGTTGCGACACTCTGCTCATCAGCTGTGTAACACTGTGAGGTACTTCAGCATCTGTGAGACTTGTAATCTGATGAGCTATACTTGGAATAAACCTGAGTTGATGAAACAATCAGTGAGCCTTTGGCACTCTCAGAACTGATTAGTGAAAATCTAGCTGGTCTTTGCTCACGTGGCACATAATACTGTGCTGTATATACTAAGGCTGAATCATCTGGATTTTCCACTGGGACTGGCCATTAATGCTGATAGCTGCTGAGGGCATGATCATCCTCATTTAGAGAGTTCGTATATCCTTTCAAACATGGTGCAACTGTTATTAGGTAGATACCTCAGTGTCTGTTGATGGGTACTCGCCTATTGGGGGTTTTGTTATTTATATTCCAGACAGCTCTGGTCATTTTTCCATAGATACCAGTAGTGCAGTGACTGGTAAATGCAAAGGAATGATTGATTCAAATTTATGCGTGTTACTTTTCAGACTTTCTGTCTAGACTCTGTAAAATTAACCAGTCATCCACTGAGATACAACTGAATTTCAAGGTATTGTTTGACAAACTCAATCGGCAGCTCATGTGACACACCTCCACAAAAAGCAGTGGCTACTTGCTACATAGCTGATGCATGACACGTATGGTACCCTATTTAAAATACCATATTTATGCATTATGCTTGTAATAAATGCACGTAACATGGTTCAGGAAAACAAGTATGCACTTTTTTGTTTGAGAAGGACGTGTACAAACCAATTGTTGTGATTAGTCACGTGGATCAGATTATGGGATTGGTCCTGAAGTCTGTGGATTTACTTGAAAGCCCAGTCAAGGTTTGTGATCTTCATCTGCAGGCAAGCGAGAATACTGCAAAATAAACTGATATATGTATAGCTTTATAGTGTTATATTGAGTGATTTGAACCAAAATCTGTCTAATAATAATTTAGTGAAATTCAGAAAATGTCTTTGGCACTCTACATTAGTATCAAGTAATTAGATCCAGCTAAGATAAAATGAGGGTCGAGACTGATTCTGGCTGTTAGAGCTCGAGTGTTGCTTGCTTTATTGAACATGTTAATTTAAAGCTGCATTGGGAAAAGTTGAAGGAAAAAATAGAAATAGATCATCCAAAGTGAATTTCATGGTGACTTTTTGAAGGACTGGCCACAGGTTGTCTTTAGAAGTTAAAAAAGGGCTGTTGCAATTAACTGTATCTTGGTTGGATGCACACAAGCTGCCCTAAATTGATACTGCTTGACTACTTCTGATGTTGAACTTGGTATCTCACATTTAGGGCTCTTAAGTGGAAAGATCTCATATCTTACTATAAAATAATGACACCAAATTTATAATTTTATAAAACTCATCAGAATGATACATGTGGGAGAAAGAACATAGCCTGGTGTCTTGCTCTCTGACAGGCCTTGGACTGGTAAAATTGTAAATGATGTCATTCAGCTTGTGTGGCTTGATCTGGACATGCTGTCGTGGAATCTTTGTGTCTGGGAGTGGTGGGCAATGCCATCTAAATGTTTTACCTGGTACCCATTAAAGTCATAATACTGTAAATACCAGATCATTAGACCTGACACTGATGTTGCTGTGGACTGGATATTGCAGCACAAATGAATGCTGAAATCTTGCTGTCCAGCTTTTCCTTTATGACAGAACCCTTTCCCTGCACTGTTATCTTCTTCATCTGTATTCTTCTCAAAATCTACAGATACTTTTTGCATGAGTTGCATAGCAGCTCTGCTTTTGCTTTGGAGAGGATGTGAACAGCTCTACACACTGCTCCTGTGGGCCTAGGAACTCCGTTTCAACCCATCCCAAGACTATCCGTCCCTGCCCCAGTGACAGCAACACCAACACTGTAGGGTGTCAGGCTCTGGCTGCCCCAGCCCAGCCCTGCTGAGCCAGGCCCAGCCCATGGGCTGACATCCTGGCCTTGGCCTCAGCACATCCTCATCCCCATGGGGGTGCCTGATGCCTGGACATGGGGCTGCCCCTCCAGCTATTCTACTCCCTGGCTGGGATAATGAGGCTCTGCTCTGCAAGTCACTGGGAATTCCCTACTGCTCGTGCACCCCAGGGAGCTGCTGGAGATCGCTGGCCCACAAATGCCATGACAGTGTGGTACATTCAGCACCCAGTAGTTTTAGCATAATTCAGTATTTGATGGATTTAGAACCCTAATTTTACAGTGATACCAGCATAGTAGCCATCATGGTAGGAAGGGACCCAGCTGCCCAGAGCAATTGTATCATTTAAAGCAGTTTGAAAATGTTCAAAATTTTAATACAAGATGATTTTCTTCAGTGAGGAGAGTGCTGCAAACCTCAGCTGATGGATTGTGTGACTAAGCCAATTTCTTTCCTATGCGAATGCATTAAGTGTGATGATAATACCCTGAGAAATCCAGAAGGCCAGTTCTTCAAAAGTAGTTTGATAAAAATCCTCATTAATTTCAAACAGATTAAAATTAATCTGTGTCTATGTGTTTTAAAGATCTAAGCTAAAGTATTCTAAAATCCACAACATTAAATAGGAATAATGGACATTAACATCTTTTGACTGTGACTCAGGTGAACGTATTGGTTAGCTGTTCATCACTACTGTGGTTCTCACCTAATTCTTTAAATTAGTATTTGTTTGAAGGTTTGTCACAGTTAATCAATTTTTCATAATGGCCCCTGTAAATCCAAATATAAAAATAAATTCTCAGTTGTTTATATTCCTTCCTTCTAGCACAAGAGGAATGCTTTAGAGCATGAATTTGCATCAGAATAATTCATAAAGCGGAGTTTGTTTCAGGGCTATTTGTTTCCTTCCAAGCCTCTCACAGTGTTGTCGTAGTAGAATTATGGATGTTGTGATCTTTTTGCAAATTACTTGTACAGTTGCCACAGGAGGGCAGCTTGGTATGGACAGTGGCTTAGTAGATCTAGGTGCAAGTTTGGGTTCTAGGAGGCACTGCTGAAGAAGGCAACTGGAGATAACAGTGCTCGATGCTAGGGACAGCACAAAGGGTAACATGTTTCCACACTCTGGAGAGCTGTTGAAGAAATCCAAGCAGAGAGAGACTATATGTATGCTTGTTGTGCACATCGCAGTCTGTTCAGAGGGATACTCCTTCAGCTATGAGGAAAAAACGTACATGTATGTTGGTGTCCCAGCAAAATATTTTGAATATGTTGGTGTCTAGAATATCTCTTGGCCACAATAGGGGAAGATGTGGTGTTTTTACATGAAAAATAGTTTTGGCTATACTCACAAGTTCCTTTGGTATTTCAGAGGAACATTTCTGGATAGCAGCTAGAATGGTTCTGTCAGTGAGAGACATTTCAGATTTCCTAGTAGATATTCCTGTCTGAGTACCTGTCCTGCAGAGGTCGGTTCTGTTGCTTTGCTTCTCAGACAGTTTTACGTTGTAAACATTTTGGTTCTTATCAGCCCTGTCAGGAAGCAGACAGTGCTGCTCTGTCTATACATTAAATTGTATTCTGAAAATGGGAATATTTTGAACACAGATGTTCTGAATAATCTGAATAAATATTCCAAGTAGCACAGAGATACAAAGCATCAAAAATGATAAAAATGCTAGGCTCAGACTTGCAAAGTGATAACTCCATTGAAAGCACCTCCTAACTGCAGATCTATTTCCACCTTCTATAATTACACAGTGCAGAGGACTATTAGTGGGAAGTCTGTACGTGCAAACCCTGAAGAAGGCATCAATGAGAAGCAAAGTTTCCTTTGTCTTGATAATGGTGTGCTTTTGATGTGCAAACAGAAGATAACTGCTTTCTTACGCTTTTTTAATCTAGAACCCTGTTTTCCCCATTTCTTTTTAAATTTAACTGTTAAATTAAAATGTTAAATTTAACAGAATTTTAACATTGCTGTTAAAATGTGCCTTCTTTGTTGGGAATGGTCTCAGTGTGGTTTTTATTCTATCGTGTTCACATCCCTAATGGAAATAGTTGTCATCTGCCATGGGCATAGATGTATAGTGTCAAGACTAGCTTATGGAACAAACATGGTTATACCTCTAAGTCTGCATCCATATTAAGACAATTGTACTGCTTTAATTATACTTTTATAATTAGAATAATATGACTTCTGCATGTGTGCTACATTTCAGTGAACATGTTGCTTTTGAAATTCTCTTTAATGTATCCATCTTATTCCTAGCATGTTCGTATATGATTCTACCTCTCACTACCAGTAGTCTCTTACATGTACCTGTGTCCCTGATGGTGCATTGTGTCCTCAAGTCATTTAGCCCTTTCTCTGTTCATAATGGTACCACTGACACCTCTGAGGCAATTCCTTGAAAGGAGATAACAGTTTTTCCCCTGACCTTGACCAGTGGGCTGACTGTTGTGTTCAGCTCTCATGAGGACATTGTTCTGTTTCCCTCAGGAATGTGAAAAAGTAATTTCCTCAGATAAAAGCCAAAAACCCAATTAAGCTTAGATTAAAGAAAAGGAGGATTTATTGGCATTTTATGGAATAGAGAGAAAAGGAAAATAAAAGATAGGAGATATTAAATTGCCTGAAGTGGAGAAACAAGCTGTCCGGCTGCTAGAATTACTCTTGAGTTTACAGAATAATTGGTGGGTTGTTAGCTGGGTTTAACCATATAGCCATAAAACATTGGCTTTCCCACTGCCCAAAGCCATGTCTGTCTTTTTCTGTGAGAGCTGGAAAGTCTGTGACATTCTGTCTTTGAAGCACTGTGTATAGCTGGAAAACCCCTTCAGTGACTTGGTCTCTGAATTTGATGCGAAGGTGCCAGTAGTTACAAAACATATTTATTTTCCCAGTGGGATGCTAAAATACATGCAAATTGGGCCATGTGTACAAGATTTTAATTTCCGTTTTCTTAGTACATTGTATCTTAGTACATGATTTTATAATACCTTTCAGACAATATACTTCACATCTCATTGTGATCTTCCAGAGGATCTATTGTCTTCTCATCACCTGTTTAAATGGAACACAAGATACTTGAAACACAAGAAAACCAAGTATTTGCTTATCTTTAATTAACCCTCTCTTTGTGTAGATTAAGATTGCCTTTACTAACTGTGAAGTTTCTTGGCCAGTTGAATAAACAGCTTCTTGCATGCATTTCAATTGCTGTGCTTTTGTATTACTAATGAGACTAAGCAACAGTTTCTTGGAGGCAATCTTAATTTAGTGATTTCATTCACATTTTTATACAGGTACAGTGTTCCAGCTCTGTAATTAATGGTGCCATCTCAGCTTTAGAGGTGGATAGAGAATTAAAAATCAGCATGACAAATGCATCAGGTATAATTCAAATTGTGATGCCATGTTATAACTTATTTTAAATTATTTTCATGCTGCATAGTCCTAAACTGCTTTACAGAGATATGCCGAATACGCATAGTACAGACCTTACTGTCCTCAGAAGGCAGCAGCGAAATGGGCAGTATCTGATTTAAGAAGATTTCGTCATGGCCAGAACATGACTCTTCTGAATAAGACATGCCCTCTTCATTACTGGTAGCAGGCAGGACATTAGGGCTTTTATGGTGCCATTAGGAGGATTTCCTCACAGTGAACTGAGTGAGCTTCACAATGTGGGAGGATGAGCTGACCAGTCTTATTAATATAACCAGATTCCTAACCAAATTAATATAACCAAATATAACCAAACCAAAATCAATGTTTACATATAGTCGCAGGTTTTGAAGTTTCAGCAGCATTCAGAACATTCTACAGGCAAAACTGGGTTCTGGCAGACAGCTGCAAAAGCAGTGGGGAAAACTGCGGTACGGTGATTTGTAAATGAGCCTTAGGTCTTTTGTAATTAGTCAGGAGAAACTTGATTAGAGATAATTCTCACCATACTGTTAAAACGAGCATTTAGCTTTTTGGCGAGATTACTTCAAAGAGGACTTTGGAATCATTGCACCAGAAAAGCTACCCAGAGATATTCCAGGGTCAAATGGTAAAACAGCATCAGGGAAGGTTAGAGGGATGCATTTGCAAGTCAAGAAGACATTGAAGGGGATCTAATTATAGGCTTAATTGCTGTAGGTAATGACAATTCAAGCTACTATATTTAACATAGCCTGGATAGCATAACTGAGGTGATCCAACAAATGAATCAACAAATCCAAAGCAGATTTTCAAGAAACGTTTAGAAAGGAATGGAAACTTTTAAACCCACTGGAGCCAAGAGGATTTTTATCAGTGTGTCAAGTTTTCCAGCAGAGCCCAGATTTTACCCTCTGCATAGGAGGACTGTAGCTTTGTTTCAGAAAACATCTTCAATGCGATTATTCATAAATTACTAGTAATGTATAGACTTACTGTTTCACTGGAGCAATGCCCATGATATGCTGTGGGTTTCAGAGCTGAAATTCGATCCAGGGTGGTACGGCACTATTACCAAATCCATCACTGGCTTGCATGGTGACTTTGGCTGAAGCCTTTGTGAATGTTTATGATTATTTGCTCCCCAGTGTCTTCACATCTAAACTACCTATCTGTCTTCATAAAATGTATACATCTATGATGAATAGTGCTGTGTAAGTGCAGTAACTTGATGTTTTCAAGGAGGAGACAAACAAGGGTCAGTGAAAAAGCTAACCTGCGTAGGTGAAGGTAGCTGTATTCTCTGCATTCCTGCTTGTCTGTATTTGTAGTTCACAAAAGCGGAATCAATGTGGTATTAATTCATGTTCTGTAAAACAAATCACATTTTTAGTCTTGCATTTCAATCACTCTCATTTTTATGAACTTTGCAGTTGTGTTTCACTTGGGATGTATTTGGCTGCTTGACAAAATGACTGGAGATTTATAATTCCTTATTAGTAACTCAGGGCTCTAAAGGGAATAACAGAGTACTTATTTACTTTTCTAGGTCAGACTCATGATGTAGAAGTTTAATGAACTTCTGCTAAACAGGAATTGAAGCAAAATTAAAATTTCAGAGTGCATCTGTCCAATAAGGTTATTCATCTTGCTTTCTATAGGTTAGATATTTTTTGCTTGAGCAGGGCTGTTTATGATGCACTTTCTAAGTAATCAGCCAAGAATATGAGACTGTCACATAGAACCTGGTATTAAGTCAATGCACTGATTTGATTTTGCTCTGAAATTACATTATGTCAGATAACTGTATTTATGTATCAGTGTTCAGCACAGTGAGATCCCACTACAAATGTGCTGAAAAAGATTTTGTGATTCATGTTAGCAGCTAAACTATTGCTGCAGTCTTGATGCCTCTCATATTGTTTGAATCAATAAGGTGGGCACTTCTCTGTCAAGAACATACTCAAATCTATGTTCGGGAAAAGCAGCACAGTATCTGGGCTTCCCTGTGAATGTCAAGGGAATACAATGTTTCATATTCTCACAGGAAATACTCATTGGGATTTGCTTGAAGCTACAAAATTAGTGATGGAGATAAAGATGCATAGAAGAAAACCAAAAGCATATTACATAACCAGAGCTTACATAACCAGTGCAAAGTCTAGCTTTGCACTAGACTTGTATTGCAGGAAGTGACAGCTTCTCTTTGTTGAAGAAAATAAAATTGGTATACATTCAGAAATGCCTGTGAGTTAAACGTGTAAAACACAATATATTTGAAGATCCTAAGTGTTTTAGTAGATACTGTTTGAGCCTTGGAGGTACAACTGTGTATGCATATAAAATGCCAAATCTCCATGGTTTATGCAGCATTTAGTAACTATATATCCATTAGCATGCATTTAAGACAGTGTACAATTACCTGAAAAAAAAAATAAAAAAAATAAAAAAACAAACCAACCACATCAAAAATACAAATCAAGGGATAACAGCAAACAATGAGTAAGGGGTTATGTCAATGTATCCTATCTTCGTGCTTATTCATGGCTCTGAAGAAACAACTTCCTTCATGCTGTCTTAAATACTGATCCTGGAATAAGTTCCTCCACACTTTTCTCAAGAATGAGAGAACAAGGTCACCTTTGCAAGAAAACATCTAATGTTCAAATAAACCAGAAGGTCCGCTGCTTTGCCCTGAGGAGTAGCCTTGTGGTTAGAATGCTTATATAGAATGCAGAATGTAAACCCTTCATGTCTTCCTTGGTGAGAGGTGATTTACAATTTTTTCTCCAAGGATACAACCCTAATCTCTAAACTGCAAACTAATGGGGGGGGTCATAGTACTTTGTATTTCTTGTTGGAGCTGTGCTTTTAGGCACAAAGAACTGAGAAGTGCGAGCTGAATGCTGGGAAGACCTTGGTTTAACCCCTGCTCCTCTTTCTCCATATCATCCAATGACCATTTTGCATAGAACTCACAAAAGACCTTGGAGCATCAGCTAGTTTCTTTAGCCTTCAGGCAAGCATACTGTACACTCTCTGTTCGGCATTTCTTCTTATTAGTCACACTAGTTTTTCCTTTTTCTGTGGCTGATTTCTGCATTGATAGAAAAGAGTATTGAACTTTGAATTAATTTTCTGCCTTGCTCCTCATCAGCCAAGTTGCCAACTGGCAGAGAGTGCAGAATCCTAATTGATCTCTATGATAGAAGAAGAAAGAACCTAGCTTAATGTTTAGATCCGAAGTGCTAAGAGATAGATGGGAGAAAATAAAATGGCTTTTCTATTAAACAAATCTGATGTGGAAGAGAGGGAGGAGGGATTTTATATTTGCTCTTCTGGTTTTGACCAGAGAATACTTGGCTTGGAAGCAATAAACTACCATTTTTCATGCTTTGTAAAAAGCACTTTAGAAGCAGGACTGCAAATAGTAAGATGAAATTCATATTTAATAGTAGGCAAGCAAGGATGTGCCCATGTGACAGCTAAGCAGAGAAGTGAGCAAAGGAACCTTTCAAAGCATTACTTGTCAGTGTGACTTTCAGTTGGTTGGTGGGAGAATCAGGTGTGATGGTTTGTTTGCCAAAAAGAAAGGCTACAGATATCAGAATTTCTAGAGCTTTTGACAGAATGCCTTATTGAAATGACGGTGGAGATTGCTGGTTTCTTTAGGATGTGGATAATGGGAATAAATTTGTCTGTGTTACTGTTGGCAGTGAAGGGAGGACCTATGCTAAGGAGCCCCGTGGGTGTTGAGAGAGGAGAAAAGGTGTGACCATGGACAGGCACAGTTGTTTTGAAAGAGGTTTTAACGTAGAAGCGTTTGTACCCATAAATCTGGTAGAATTTGCCTTGATTGTGAGGGAGTAGGACAAAGCACTTATTTCCCATATGGTTGTATCCCTGCTAGGACTGCCTTTTTTCTTTTCCTTTTTTTTTTTTTTTTAATAATATACTTGTTTTGCAATAACAATAATGTGCCTCTAGAATAAAAATGACCTAAGAATGGGAAAGGCTGAATACAGAGAAAAAGTATCTCTCTTTCTCTTTGGGGAGGGGTCAGTAGAGACAATAATGTAATAATAACATTCCTGTCCTATTCATTGATATGGGTTTTTTTTCTACTAAGATATATGAACTAGCTTGAAAACTGGGTCAACTTAAATGCTGTCACAAGTGCTCATCACCAAGCATATATTGCTGCATACCTGTCACACTCGGCAGCTAGAACGAATTTCATGAAGAGACTTGGGTAAAAGGTGAAGCTCAGCAGGATTATTGCCTGTGAAGGAATCACATTTTCATAGTTTGTCTGGTACAAAACAAAGGAAATTGTGCTAATACTGATAAGTACAAATGTTATTTTTCGTTTTGTTTTTTTAAAG
>JBCJKH010048519.1:11482-24371 GCA_039877255.1 Loriculus beryllinus
TAAGTACAAATAGTATTTGTCTTTTTGTTTTTTTAAAGTGATATTTTTTATTAATCAAATTTATTTTCATACATTTGGTAAATGGAGTATTATTCCCATGGTGGGTTTTTTTGCAGCTTAAGAGACTGAATTTATTGACATATCTAGGAATGGAAATTTACTGAGAATTGCTTGAAGCCCTTTAAGGGTTGAAAGTTCTTTAAATGGAATCGGTTTCAGTGCATTAATGGTATTGTTGGTGATAAATTACAATATTACATATTTACTGCTAGCCAAGAAAGAGCTTTTTAAAAGATGCGTTTCCCTTTATGCCAAAACGAGGTTAGATGATGAAAGCCATGTTGTCATCTCATGGCATATCTTTGCTTCAGCAACTCTTGGTGATCATAGTTCACTGCAGAAAATTCAGGATTTGTGCTGGAGAACAACAGCATCTCATCCTCATTGAACTGTCCAGTAAGGCTTGGAAAAAAATAACATGTATGATTGTTGTTCCATGTAAGTAGGTAGCTTGCCAACCTGGAGAGAGCAAACAGCAGGGCCTAAGCCTGTACTTTCCTCATTGTGTTAACACATTCCGAAAGCATCCTCTGAGACAGATCATAAGCTTTCTAGTGTGGGCAGGAAAGTGATAAGGTACAGTAGTTCAGGCTACCTCTGCAGCTAAAGCCTGCCCTAGGAGTAAGTGATTCTCATATGCTTCTGCATGCATTCAGTTGTTGGCTTTCTTACTAATGATTACCTTCAGGATGCCAAGAGGCCGTGCTGGCTTTGTGATGCAAATCAGTCCTGCCAAATCTTACTAAGGTGATTCATGCATTTGGGATCAATTTTTAAGGCAGCTTGCAACATCTCTTTCGTTTGGCATGAAGGGTTTTGCTGAACATTTCAATGAGACAGTTACAGTCTCACTCATGGTGGTTCTTTTCTAATTCCTTTCATTCCCATTGTCACTTGGGAGTTGTATATCAGTGCCAAGAACTGGACAGAGAAACACATAATTCACTCTCCCAAGATAAGGAGAAATTTTGCCTGCAGGAATGAGTTTTGTTGTTTTTTTCCAAGAAGGAAGGCAAGACCAGAGAGGACAAGAGCCGTCCAAATGGCCTTACTGTTTTTACCAGGACATGTGGCAGGTAAATTCTTAGAGGCTTCTTCTTCAGAAGAAGTAGAGGAGAAGTAGCACAATCAAGTCTTTTACTATAGTGGGAAGAATAAAGCAAATATGCAAATCTCAGTGATACGGTTTAGTGGTGGTCTTGGCAGTCCTGGGGTGATGATTGGACTTGATGATCTTACAAGTCTTTTCCAACCTGGCTTATTCTGTGATTATGTGAGTCTATGAAATAGAGGCTCCAGTGCATTTGTTTGGAGGCAGGGAATAGAATAGACTCACTGAAACTTAGTGGCCATGTTCTGTCTTAGAGGAATGGAGCCAGCAGCAGGGTGACCCAGCAGAGAGGAGCTGTTGTGATGCTGAGGGCAATGTTGCCCTGCAGAAGATTCAGCAAATTCTCAGGTTGTGTTGCAGAACTTATTTTGGGGAGGAAGTCATATTAAACTGAGGCCGAGGAAATGCTGGGCTTAAGATTTTTAGAGCACCTGACCTCTAAGCACTGTTCTCAAAACCGCTGGTGGGAATCCTGACACTAACAGGGTTAAAGAGGAGAGTATGGTACAGCACTTCCCAGGCAGAATTACTCAAAACTTCTGGATAGCATACAGATTAAGCAGAATTGTGTCAGTTATGATAACTACAAAAGTCTGAAGTGTGCATGTGTGACCATTCTTCACACACTCCCTAGATACCATGCCTCTGGACAATCCAGATCAAAACGTTAGAAATAGTGTCCAACTAATACTGTGGTTTAAAAATCATAAGCTATACATATTATTACATTTGGAGTTTATTTTTCCTTTGCTTTTGAAGTTCCATTGTATACTTAACATTGCACTTTTCAGTTTCTCAGCTTCTCCGAGAAATTTGTTCTCTCCTAATCCCATCATTCTGGGAGGTGGAGGTGTAGTAAGAACATGCAATATAATGAAATATGTAATAAAATGTAACAATTGTCAGTATGGTTAAGAAGAGTAAACTGGTAATCAATTTAACGCTAGTATATGCAGCAATTCATCCTTCTCAGCTGGTGATGCTTGAGTCAACTAGGTTGTCTACTAAGGTCCAGAAATGCTGTTAATTTGCAGATGTGTCATAAGCAACTGTCACTGTATCCCTGAGAGGAAGAACAAAACAAAACAAAATGTAGACCTGAACTTGTAAATGTATTGGCTATCAAAATATGCTTTAATAAAGTAACAGCCATATGTTTTTAACAAGTGATGGATTTCTCCTACGGAAGACAGATTCTAGAAACGGTCCATGGGCTGCAGTTTGTCCATCTTTGGTAATATTGTGATAATAGCAGATACAAAAGAAGTAGAAAAAAGACTGATTTTGTTAACATCCTGAAATTCACATTCATATCCTCAGTTTTTGATGTGTTCCCTTCATCCTCCAGAATAGATTTCAGGGATGTTTCAAATGTGTTCTTAATTTGCCGTATGTGCTTCACTTACGTTGTATCACTGCGATGGCATATATGTGGCACAGTGACTTCAGTCTTGAAAATAAAGATGTACTGGGGAGTGAGCAACCACAAAGGAAAGGAAAAAACACTGAAAAAATAGTGAGTGAAGAAGTTTGGTGCAGAGGAAGCAGCCTGTGTTTGAGAGAGAATTCTGTGATGCCAGCCTGCCTTTGAAAGCTTGTTGAAGTGTGTTAGGCAGTTGGAAACGGAGATGTAAAGGAGAAATTTAGACACTGAAATTTAACTGATGCTGGATAAAGGGGAATCTGCTGTGATGGTATGTGGCTAATTTTCACAGGGAATGTTTAATTCTTTCTGATATTGCAAGACTGATTTTATCGCTTTAATAAATAGAGATTGCTGCTTGTGAAAATCTCCTTAGTAAATGTTATTTTGGAGGGTGTTGGCATCATACACAGTACTGAGGTTTCTTTATCCACTTTTTACCTGACCTGCTAAACAACTGAAAGTTTTCTTCAATTCAGTAAGCTTTAGCTGAATAAATATCCCTACCAGTTCTTGATAAAACAGTCAGATAAGGAAAGTCATGGTATTAAGATGAATGATTAATATGTAGAAAATTATTCAAAATAGAAATATTCTGCCTGCAGTTCTATCAATGCATATATAGTGCACAATTATGGAATATAAGAATTATGTACACCCGTGTGTGTAGACTGCATGGTATCTACCATATCTTCACACAGTAAATAATCTACACTTACTGCCAAACAGAATCAGAATTTTCCAGTCTCAGAGGAAAATGAAGTCTTGTCAGCCATTCATGTTGTCATTATTACTGAACGTCTAGTAACCATTTCCACAAATGTAAAAGCCTAGACATCTGCTTGGGTGAGGTAAGTTGATTGATTCCTGGAGCCAGTTTGCTCGAGATGCAACTGTCTGTCTTGAACTTGATGTAGCATTTGCTCTGGGTAAAACAACAAAGAGAATGCTAGTACTTGTTTGTGCTTTGGGCTAGTCTGGAAAGGGTAGAGTATTTTATGTTTTATATACCCCTGCTACAAGTCTTGCTAGCAGGCAGAAAGGAGTCATTTTCTACCATGATGCTCACAGTGCTTAATTAATACTCACCAGAGCTAAGCCCTGTAGAAAACCACAGATAAAAAGAAAAAAAAGAAGAGAGAGGCCCACCAAGTACGAAGACGCAAATTGCCATGGGTAATGCAGGAAGTGTGCAGGTATTTCTGATAAAGATGGTGTGTCAGCATTTTGTCTGTCTGTGGGTTTGAGTTTTTCACTCAGGAGGGACAAACGCAGTGTAAAATCCTGCAACATAATGTTGGTCTTCAAATAGGATTAAAAGGCATCATTCAGAACATAAGAGAGAAAGCTCTTTCAGCATGCAAAATGCACAGACTGTATTTGTCTGCAATTAGTAAACATATATGTAAATCACATTTCCATACTAAGAATTTGCAGGCTGCACAGAGCTTGTATAGCCTATACTTGGTGGGCAAACACTGATGAAACAATTCAGGGGGCAATCAGTCCAACTTGTGTCACTTCCCTAATTAGAAAATTCTGTTGATAAAGAGTTGCATGAGAAAGCTGGTTTGACGTAAAAAGATATGCATTGAACTTGAATATATAGTTCGTCTGTGATACAAATGCTGCCTCTGTAATGCAGATTTCCTCTCTTAAGAACTGTTCACTTCAAAGTGTTATGCAAACTACTGCACTGTAGCAGCAGCCGCAGAAATATACTGCAGCATGTCCCAGCTATAACACACACCTGTCAGGTGCAGGGATCAAAAAAACAATCATCCAGCAAGTGATAAGATCTCACTGGTGCAATATTTTCTGGCTATTGAAAAATAAAAGACCTAGGATAGGATTGGTGTCATGTCCAAAGAAGCCTTTTGTGGATACCAAGCTGTGGCATAATGCTTTAACCTGTTATCAGCCCCAAAGGAAGGAAGAATCTGTTTTCTTTGGATTATCTGAGCGGCTACTACCTGGCAAACCAGAAATGTCTTCCACTTAGGCACATTAAAGTGAGCATTAAGCAGGGCTGTCTTTATTAGCTCTGGTAAAAAGCTTTCCTGTTCTTTTGTTAGCAAAGGCTAGTATTTATTACAGTGTAGTGTGGGAAGAAATTAGTCATCCGTGATGTGGAGTAGGGTGTTTTCTCTTTCACATGGTTTCTCCATTTCTGCCTTGTAAGCCACCACTAGCACTTTCCTGCATTTTAGATGGTGCATTTGCATTTTTAGTTTGCACATTTCCATTTCTGGATTTGCTCTTCATTGGCAGATAAGAGAATAGATATGAGAATTAAGGGGAAAGGTGGTGAGGCACCTAAAGCTGTGACAGATTGGTTTTGGGAGAAGTGGTGTCCTTAGATACTGCTAAGGCATATGGATACTTGGAAACTATGTCCATGCGTGTGAACTAAACATAGAAATGTCAGGGTGCTTATAAATGGCCTAATTTACAAGTCATCATTTTTGCACTGAATAACTGATTTGTATTTGCAGTTAACACCATTTGTGTCTGAGATAGAAAAGTAACTGTTGTGTCCCTGTTCGCTATGAGTTCAGATTTGGGACTGTAATGGAAAGTATAATGTCAGGCAGAGCCTTGCCTAGTCAAATTTACGGCTTTGGAACAGCTGGTTACACACTTGGTGTGGGACTGGGTGATGGGATTAGAGAAACCCCCACCTTTTCATGTGCCCTAACAGCAGATTGCCTGGTCCGCAGAGCTCTGCTGCATCAAAAGTAGATTAAATCTTTATTTAAGAATCACAGGATGGTGATAGTGCTCTTAAACAGTAGCTGCTATTAAAATGTCAGCACTGCTGTCAGTCACCACCGAATACCTGAGTTAGCTGTTTCCCCTGATATTGAGAATGGAAAATAGACAGGTTGCTACTTAAAGTGAACTATTGTAAATGAGGAGCACAGATCTAATCCTTTCTGATATGGCTTATTATCCATCTGTAATATTAAAAATGTATGTTGTATTGCTTCAGGGGTTGCACTGACCTCTAGATTTCATGCTTCTGGATTTTACTACTTCTTATGCACCATTTTGTTTTATTCCGTATTTTGGCAATATAAAGGCTTATTCACATCTGTGAAAGAAAATGTAGTTAGAGATAATGTGGTAATTGTCCATTTTATGAAAACTTGAGAGCTTTGTCTTGTGAGCATTGTGCAAAATGGCAGATACTGATATCTTAACTAATTATTCAGTCAAGGATTGACAGGTCAGTCAATGGGAACGATGTACAATGGCCTAGAATTGATCACACTTCATTTCCCATCAACTGGCAGTGCAAATGGTAGCTCAGATAAGTTGGGATCATTGCCAGTCATTTTTGGGCTCATGCCTTCTGGTTTTTTTTCTTTTTCTCTTCCAAATGAGAACCCCCAGACCCTTTGGTGAAAGTAAATGTCTTCTGATGTTGGTGAATAAAGCAATGCAGAGTTCTTGTAGCCTCTGAGGGATATGACACTGTTTCAGGCTTCATAATTGATGCTGCTCTATAGTCCTGTAGTCACCTAATCTTACTGAATTGTCCCCATGTGAAGATTTGATTTCAAATTTAGTAATCATTATATATCATTTATTTTCACATAGATTACAGGTTCATCTGTAAAGGGACAGAATTTTATCCCAGAGCTCTTTGAATGTTCAGCTCTTCACTTTTACTCTTTTTGGATATGCTTGTGACGGTGATTTACTAGCAATTAGTAGGCTTCCATGACAGATTTATTGTAGCCTTCCAAAGAGTGATGAATCAGGTATGTGGCTGTAGTTCTCTAGGACTTTATTTAATAGAGGAACACAGAGTTAGTGCTTGTGGAGAGCTTTGGTATGTAAGGCAGGACTTAACCCAATTAAAGCTCCACTCCTAAACCTAAATGTAAAATTGCAGTATTAAAAATCTTTGCTTAGCTGCTGCCTAACCCTGAAAGCACCAACTCGCTGTTTCCTCATTTGAATTTCAAGTGAACTGGGTGCCTACACTTCTTTTCCTGCATCTGCCAAAATCTGTCTCTGATTCCCATATAAGGCTGCTCAGGAGCTGGATATTAGTATTTCTTTCTCATAAATGGTGTGCCTGTTTCAGCCAACCCACCCTACATTCAAACAGCTAGCCATGCCCCCCAGAAATGTAGCTGGAAGTGATGATACATCTACCCAGACAAGTTGTTTCTTCATAGAGTAGTTCATAGTTCATAACAGAATGGTTTGGGTTGGAGGGGACCTTAAAGATCATCTCCACATCCCCTGTGAATGGGCAGGGTCACCTTCCGCTAGATCATGTTGCTCAAGACTCCATCCAGGGATGAGACAGCCAGAAGTTCTCTGGGCACCCTGTGTCTCACCACCCTCACAGTAAAGAATTTCTTCCTAATATCTAAATCTACCCTCTTTTCTGTTTGAAACCATACACACACACCCCCTCGTCCTATCACCACTTGCTCCTACAAGTTCTTCTCCATGCTTGGTGTGAGGTTTCTGCAAGCATTCCAGTTCTCAGGTTATGTTGTTCTTGTCAAAAAGGTAATGCCCTATTTGGCTTTGGGATAGATTGATTCCTTTGAAAATGGTGAGTATTCAAAAATAACCTGGTTTTGACAGGACTGCTTGGTTTTGTATTAACAAGCTTTCTTTTGAAAATAATACATTGATCTGTTCTTTATTTGCTTTCCCAGATGTCTGTTGCTCAGTACTGTTTGAAAAAAATACCTCATTTCTGATGTGAAACCATCCACATGTAAAGCAAACAGATACTGAACCAAAATAAACTATTTTAATAACTTATTTTTTTAATTAAATGAAAACGTAACATCCATTGCAGTCTCTGAAAGCAAACAAACCCCTCAGCACGTCTAGCATGTTAAAAAGATTTCGCTGTGTTCTCAATGTAATACAATAATTAAAAAGGAAACTAGCTAAACCTTCAGAACCTGTCCCCTTCTATAGAACATAATTAATTTTTGTTGAATTATCATAGCTGTAGTGTGATAATTATTTTTGAGGGGTAGAAAGCATGCACTGGTGCTGTTTTCTGTTTTGGGAAGCAGGACACATAGAAAGGGAGAAATTCGAACCACATTCCAGCTCTATAATTAAATGCTGACACATCAGTGGAGTTTGGCTGCTTGTTTCTCCAAATGTGGATTTCCAGGACAGATGCTCCTCCTGGCTGTGCTGCACTAACAGGAGCAACAGTTTCTCCTGGGAGGATGTGTTGTTTTCTCTTCAGATGTGCAAAACTGGGAAATAGGCCTAACACAGTGCAGACACTGCCATGCCCAGGGTGAAATTCCCACTTGGTTAATACTGTCCAGGTGCCAGCTGTCCTCAAGGGCTCTTTCTTGCAAGCGGTTTGGACACTGATGTGCAACTGGGCAGGCCAAGTCAGGATTATGCTGTCATGCCATCTCCTGGCAGATTGTCACTGTGTTTGCCTCTCCTGCTCTGTTGGTGTCCCTTTCTGCCCTGCCTTGCCCTGTCCACTGCAGATGTATTTGTCACAGCAGGAGAGGTCAGCAGGAAAGCCACTGGGGCTGCGGATGGCCTTTGTGTGGCACAGGGAGGGGAATGGTGAGGACAGCGTTAGGTAAGGGGCACTGCACAGAGCCCTCCTGGAGATGCTGCGGGCTGTTGGGGTCAGGTGTTACACCTCTGCTCATGCAGTAACATAGACATTACTGCTGGGCTCTGAGGATGAAGCATCAGGCAGCTCCTGAGAACCATCTGATACATGTCTGGTGCCACCTTGCTCTGTCAGCAAGGCAGTGGGATTTGGGCAGCTGTACGCAGAGGGTCCTGGACCATTCTGCTGCAGGGTGAAGCAGCCCCCGAGAGCAACCCAGGGGCCATGCAGTAAAGACAAATTGAATTACCTGGTCACATCTTTGTTCAGTGGACTGGTGCAGTTAGACCTGATGAGTAGCTGGTCGTCTTTTCTTTTTAAATTCTTTACTGAGAGATTCCTGCACAAAAGATTGTTGACACTTCAGTATTTCTCTCCTGCAAGAAGAAAATATCCTGTCATCTCTCCTGAGAGCCAAAATTGTGGCTCTAGAGAGGTTTAGGTTTGTAAAAATATCCTGTTTAGGTGGGGAGATATTATTGGGGGTCAGTAAAGCTGGAAGGATGACCTACATGTCCAGTGCAGAAAAACTACTTTAGAATGTGCCTATAGCTCTGAAGAAACCATTTGACAGAAGTTCATTCACATGAAACAAGAATCCTGGGCTGCAGCCAGGCATGGTACAGAGTCCTGAAAAGCAAGCACTGCTTACAGGATTGGAAACTTCCTGCTGACAGGTATCAGTTCGATGTCAAGGCATTCAGTAATGGTGATTTGAAACAATGACAGATTAAGAGATGCTTTAAAGAAAACCTCTGCAGCCAAGCAGTTCTTGGTCATGCTGCCATGCTCTCCTTTCTGTTCTTCCATGACTACCATCACCCATTTTATTGTAGCTTTTTGAGCTGAATTTTATGTGCATTAGGTATCACTAAAGCAAGCGGTATCATTCACCTATCTTCTTTTTTTTTTCCCGCCTTGGTTTTACTTATCTTTGCCTCCTATTCCCATTATGAAATGTATCCAAGGAGTGATCCAGTGAAATATACTGCCTCCACCCATGCAGGAAGAAGTGAGCAGGAATTGTTTAATGTCACTACAAGGTAAAATGCACTTCAAATGACACACACATCACATTCAAGGAATACAATTTAGGACTAATAATGTAAAATGAAAAGCAGACAAAGTGTATAAAGCACTCACAAATCACCTGGTACTCCACATTGCACCTTATTGCAGGAAGTTTCAAACTCTGCTGTTACTCACTTAAAGATGATATATGTTTTCCTTGATTTCTGTGGTGTCTGTACTTAAACCTACCTCTTGCATCCTCTCTATGGCATGCCCTTCTACTCTTCAGATTCCTTGACCATGGTTGGGTAACTGTGGATTTAAGTTATATCATTTCCCCAGTTACAGATAACCTACATCTTTAAGCAAGGAATATACTGAAGGGAGTTAGCCAAGTGCCTGAAAATTATGCTTCATTCAAATCAGTTGATGGTAAAAAGTATAATAATGCAATGAGTGTGTTTATGTTCCATAGCCACACGAGAATGCACAGTTATAAATGTCTGTGAAATACATAGATGTGGAAATAGACCTCTTACCTCTCTTTCACTGTAATTAGCTGACTTGATATCAGGTCTTTCCTAGCTCAGTTGTTCAAGATCTCTCTCTTCTCATTTGCCCTGCAGCTTAGAGTTCCTTCTTCAAAGAGATACCTTCTTTTGTCTCCAGCCAGCCTTTTTCTCCAGTTACCAGAAACTGGAGTTAACCTCGTCCTTCTCACCCAAACTTATTTACCCCTGACTTACTCAGAAGATAGTTTCAACATCCTGCTATGAATTGAAGAGCATCTCTTTGGAGAAGCAATGCCATGTTGGCAGACAGAGTGCCATCTCTTACACTTGTCTAATTACCCCTCAGTAGGCACATTTCAGTGCTGAATGTTTCCATCCACCAAGTGTTTGTCTCTTGATCAGGGCTGTGATAATAGTAAACAATAGGAGAGACATGTCTGGAATGCTTCAGACCCTTTAAAAAAAACCCCAAGAATCTCAAGAGCTGAACCTTGAATTCAGAGGATTGTTTTTCAGATTTAGTTGTAGTCCAAAACCAGTTAATATTACAGTGATACAGAGTTGCAGATAGAGATATTTTTAAACATCTATTTCCAAAATGTTTTCATCTGGATGTTTTGACCAGTTTTGTTGCCAGTACCTGTTTCTAGCATCTGTCTTTAGTATCAATATGGTTATGGAGGCTACCTTGGGATCATGCTGTGGAGGTGGTACAGCATTGTGTGGTGTTGAACCTGAAGCTCAAAAACACCTTTGCATGTCCATGACAGGTGCAGAGAGAGCAGCTGAGGGAGTATGTCCATGGAGCATTTGAACTGGAAAGGGTTGCCGAAACATACCAAAGCAGATAAGAGAAGTTGATGTGAAAACTTCCTGAAGCAAAAATCCAGCTGTCCAATACCCTTTTTGGTAGGCTGTTGAAATAATTCCTGTTTTTCTGACACTTCAGTGATAACATTTTGCATAGTAAGACACCACGCTTGTGGCTTTATTGCATATTAGTGCAAGTATTTTAGCTGCAGAACAAAAGTAAAGGAGTTTGATGTAATATGGATGTCTATTTGCACTCCTTTTAAGATAAACATTAGGTAATAACCATTTCTTTAGAGCCTGTATATTGTTCATATGATTCTCTCTCTTGTATAACAGCTCATGTTCATCAATGTGATACATTCCTGCCTGATTTTCCAGTTCTGTCTTTCATTGAGGATATTCTTTTCTTTCTCTGATTGCTTTTTCTTCTTAGACCATTACTCTAGTTGATAGCTTCAGGTTATCATTGTATCCTATCTCCCTCTCCAATAAGCCTATGATTGATACTAATCTTCCTCATGGGACACATTTATAGGATGCAGGATAGAAACTGCTCTCTAAATCTTAGCTTTATATGTGCTGACAATTTGCAAGGTTGCACCTTATATTCACTTCAGGTGGCTTAGGGGAAAACATCAGCACCTGTAATCATGCTTCCAAATAAGAAGAGAAATGTGTTTCATATACTAAAAGTTATCTTGTTGTTCAGTCTCGTGTGCTGCTGCTGCTTGTATTTTATATAACTAGAAAGGGCTCGGTTTCCGTAGGTGGTCAATGTCCTGTAACCAAACTCATGCCTTTTCTTTCCAGTGAGAGGAGCCATATTTTAATTAATCTAATGGAAGCTTTGACTAGCAGGCAGTTCCCTGAAAAAGAGTTAATGTGCCGGAAAACACTTCACACAAGCAGAAGACTCTTCAGTGACTAATGTGCTTAACAGTACTTTTTCTAAGAAAATTATCCCAGTGAAAGCTTTATGGAGTACATTTGTTTTTCTATTTTTCTTTTCATAATACAGCCTCATGTTTTGAAATTGAACTAGGCGTGTCTAAGGGCCTTTTTAAGATAGAATGGTTGTATTTTTATTACAGGTTTTGCAGATGCCCATCAGTACAGTATCATGGGAAACAAAAATACTCCATTCCTTGGAGGAATAAAGCCTAGGGTGCTGTGATCATTACTGTAGTGAATGCATTTGCTGAAGATTGGTTATTTCAGTGTTTCTGCTTATCAAATATCTGAAGGCAGAGTCCAGTTATATAATTAACTCTGAAGAATCAATGGGAAATGAAGATGCTAATGTTTCCATAACATTTGCATATGCAAGCTCCACAGCCCAAGAAACAGAGAGAAGTAATAAGAAATTCATTTGTTTTATCTTTTATCTTGTTAAACAGACATGCATTTATAAACAGACTTGCCAGGCCTTTTTTGAATTGCAAAGTTTTGTTGCCAATGCTTGTTATTTAGATTTGCATAAGGATGAACAATGTTGGGCAAGCGGTATCTCCTACCCCTTCTTTTTACTTGTGTGGTATCAGCCACTAGGATATAGTTTTCAAGACAATCAGTGCTTTTAGTTCAGCGATAATGCAGTTTATTTTCACGGCAGATGCTCCAACATTTCAAATGTCTAGTTCAACAAAAATTATAAAATTGTTTGCTCAGAGGATTTTTCTCCCCCCTCTTTAAAAGGTCTCTGTACCTGCTAGCATAAGGGTTAAAGAATATAAATGCACAAAGCTTGAGGGGGAAGTCTGAGGTGACATGCAGAGTGTAGAAATTAAGCTACACTCTGCATCTGAACATACATGTGAAAATGTCAAAGCCAAAGCAAAATCATCTCTTAGATCAGAACTTGGCACCACAAAATCAAAACTCCCAGAGACTTGACAAGGGTATGTACCAGAGCAAGTTGAAGTTGGTTGAAGTTCAAAATTCTCTTCACGCGTTAAGTGTTTCAGTCTGATTTTTTGCTCCAGCTTTTTATATACAGAAGTGTTACCTAAAATGTCCCACTATGCATCTGAATGATTTTTTTACTGTTCGGAGACTAGTTCGAGAGCATCATTTCATAGTGCGTCAGGTAGATGGGACTTGAAAATTAGCAAAGCAAACTCTTTGTGCTTGTATGTATTTTCATTTTTAGTTGTTTTCGTATTTTTATGAAACATCAACATATTACAAAGCAAAAATAATCAGGGATCTTGCATTATTTTCACAGGATCATGTCTCTCGGAGTGCTTGCATTGTAGAAATCACTACTGCAGTGCAGTACAGTGCAATGCAGCTGTACTTCACTAACGAGACCGGTTGAGCCCCACAGC
>JBCJKH010048521.1:0-11457 GCA_039877255.1 Loriculus beryllinus
GTGTAGGAGAAGGAAGGAGAGGGGTGAGTGGGTTGTGGTCAGTCCATTACCTCCTCTCTATTATTAAGAGAAACAAAGGGACAACAGTTCAGCACTGTATTGTAGGATATCCTTATTGGGGTAGGTGGCACTGGGAAGCTTTTGGGACTGATTGGAGGATTAAATTCTAGTCCCAGCCTAGGTATACCTATCTTACTTCACAGTAGGAAAATTAATTGAATAACATGCCTTTTGTTCTTTAACAGTATCTGAGGCAGCACTGTAGAACTCCAACTCCATTTTCAGTTATTTCTTTAGTAGCTGTCTTGCTCAGTTATTAATTCCAACAAAAATCTTGGTGATAAGGGATGGACTAAAAGTGCCCTTTTTAGAATTGCATTGACAAGATGCTGACACAAGGGTCAATTACTTTCTGAACACACATTGCAGCGCCAGACAAACACAGACTAAAGCCCTAATTTCTAACTCATTGGATCTACAATTTTGGAGAGCAAATGAATGCAGGTTGACAAAGGTGGAGAAGGACTTCAGGATACAATATTAATCAGCATTGGCAACAGTACAAGCATGGGAGCAATGTACTCATCAATTTTTTTCAGCGTAGCAGCCAAGGAGAATGTTGAAGTAGAATCTGAAGGGGAATAACAAAGTACCTTGGCAGAATAGTCTCTTCCAAGCACTAGAATATGATGAAAAATAAAATATTTGTTTGAAAATGTGAAAGGCTGGCAATAGATGTTGATACTGGGGCAAATCAAAAGAATATTTACTTTTTTGCAGGATGGGAAGAGAGACATCATAGAAAGAGACCTTGAGAAGAATGAAAGCAGATGCTAGTACACTAGAGGAGTAATGTGGATTTACAAAGACAAGGGTGTTATTGCTAATGTGGCAGGTTGGGGAAATCAGATGGACAACGGTATTCTGGATGGATGAGAGTTATAAAGCCTACCTTTGCTTGAGATGCGAGGTGACATCTTAGACTCTGGACAAGAATTTCAGTTGCATGGATGGATAAGAAAGGCCAAAACTTTGACACGTATAGAAGAGTCTTGCATAGTCTTGGTGTGAGAACTGAGAGAGAATTCAGGTAACACCCAGATAACAGTCTAAGTGAGAGACAGGATAACGGAATTGCCAAAAGCAAGGGAGAAAGCAACAATGGGGAGGAGTCAGGAAGACAGCTAAATAATTTTCTTTCAAAATATAGAGCTTGGATTAGCAGTGCAAAATCCAAAATTGGATGCCAGGAAGATAGGCCAGATCTGGTACACAGCATCACATTCCTAGGACATCTGCCCTAACCTCTCTAACCTACAAGTCTTTCTGCCCAAACTCACAACCCAGACAATTCCTCACCTGCAGGAATGCTTCTGGACAATACGATGCAAACCGTGCAGAGGGACTCCCTGCACAGGAGCTGAATGAAACATAAAACAATCCTCCGAAGAGTAGAAACTAATAGGAGTGGAAGAGGGAAGATTCAAAAGAGCCAGATGAAATCAAGAAGGATATCACAAGGTATATGACAAATGAAGTTAGCTACAACTCAGTATTATTTCTTAGTAGGTAAAAAGGAGACCTTCCTCTTCCCAGAAACTGAAGCTATAATCTGCTGGAACTTCTGGTCATCCAGACTGAATAAGTGCATTTCAGAGTAATTTCTTAAGGCTGGGGGAGGCTTCATAAGTCTTTCAAGCTGCCATCTGTTACTGAATGCTATAATTTTTGCAGATCTTACTGAGGTCTGTACATAGCCTTTTTCATTCTTACATAGTGCATAAACTCTGTAATGCATTTCTGGTACTCAGCTCATGATAGACTATGTTTTCCCCAGGATATCAGCTCCTACACTTTCCAGGAGAAGCTCACTAACCACAGCTACCACCTATCACTGAGCACACCCCTACCCTGTTGGGTGAGTTCTGAGACGGGAACTTCATGTAAAGCCCCAGTGCTGGAGTCTCTGCTACCACCTGGGGCAGATGGCCACACTGCTCAGTAATAGATGCATCCTGGCCTTATGTAATCTTGTGTGATCAGGTGGGAATGTCAAGAAGATACTCACCCACAGAGCTACTTATCTAAGCAGGGAAAATGCTAATGAGGGAAAGAAGACTGGCTGTGAGAGAACCTCCAGAGACAGCATGGTAAAGTTCAGCACAGGTCATTTGGGTTAGGTGAATTTTTCGTTAACTACCTTTATTATTTTAGGAGTTCTACTTAGCATTCCCTGAGGGAGAGACCAATATTTATCAGCTGAAGTATTATGAAATTATCCTAATTTTATGGCTTGAGCAATAAAGATGTACAGTGGGTAACATTTATTCTCCCAGAGGGACCTGGAATTCATCTGTAAAATAACTGTTCTCTTGCTCCATTATTAATAGACTGCTGTTATTCATAATCTTTTTAAGTTTCAGTGATTTTTTTTAAATTTCTGTTGGTAATCTGGGATGTCTCTTGCTATGAATAATGAAAAATTGAACAAGTGTGACTGTAGCTAAAGGACACTTAGAGCAGGAAGATAAGCTGAGTCATAGGGAGTGTATGGCCTTTCTCCTCTGTCGTGGTTTCCACAAGGCCTCCTAGCATCACTGGTCCTGGCTCTGCTCCATGGGGAAGGACTCAGCACAGCAATGGCCTACATGCAGATAGAAACATTACAAGGTACAAGGTCTCTCCATTTTATACTGGAAAAGTACTTCTACTTTTGAAGTTCTCTATATGCTTTATTTTTTTTTTAATGGTCTTACCATCTATACTAAAATGCTGCTATGAGTTTTATAAGTTGATATCCAAGGTATGAAATGAGATTGACTACTGGAAAGGGAACCAAGAACTGCCTATTCTAGCTTCAGAGTTTCTTTTCTAGGTGTAATTTTCTCTATTTCATTACTTATCATTCGAAGATCATAAAATATCTTTTCATGACCCTTCTGTAATGTGCTATGTTACACTGAATTTAAGAATTGATATTACAAATATAGAATAAGGAGAAAGAAAGAGACTCAATTTCAGCACCAGTGAACAGGCTTTATTTCCTTTCACCTCTTGCTGCTTTTATACACCAGTCTAGCTCCAGTGACACTGGAGATTTATATCTGCAGCCATGGCAGAAGAATTGGCCCAGGCACAGAGGGAGATGAATACTTCAAAAACAATGGACAAATAGTGCAAATACCTCACCATCATTGCTTTCTCCATAGCAGCAGAGGGTTTCCATTCTTTTCATGAGCATGGAAGTATACCCAATATTTGCAATATTCAAGAAATATCAGCTAGTATCAGCCAATATTTGCAGCTTCTCAGAAGTTTCAGAGCAAACTGAAAAAAAATTTATGTTCTCAGCCCTGGAAAAATATCACCAGAGCTTTAAACACAGCATTAGACTACCACTGCCTTGTGTTTTGGGCTAAAACTGATTTAAAGATCACCCATAGCTTTCTATCAGTGAGAAGCAAACAAATGCAGACCTGCCATGTACCACAACAGCTCTGTCACTGGATGCTCCTTTTTCACTGGGGACTTTCACATCTAAATGATTCAGGCTTGCTGAGGTGTCTGTTCTTGCTGCATTTTTCCCATTTCTCACTCTGTGGACACTTTCGGTCCCAGGTGTAAACAGGTTTGTGCTATGTTAAAAAAACGTAGATTGAAAAGCAGAAAAAGCCAAAGCCATCAGTAGGACCAGAACCTCCTAAAAATATCTGCAGTGACAAGTACCTTAGCACACATCAAAAGGGACAAGGCTTGTGGATGCAGCACCCTGCATAGGGCACCTCTGATTGTGGAAGTGGCAGACCCCAAGAGAAGCCAGGAGAACACAACAGTTCCAGAACCCACGGGTTGGTTTGCATCTTGCCATGCTACTTGATGGGTGCAGCCTGCCTTCAGCCATGCCAACATAAGCACAGCACTTGGGATGCTTCAAATGCATTTTTATTCCTGATATCAGATTGGATCAAGGCAGAATATGTAAAATGTGAATGAAATGAGGTGTAATTCATTAATCACAGTGCTGGGTTACTAAGCAAATCGTCATTAATTGCTTATATTAGGAGAAAATTGGAATCATGACCTTTGAGTCATTTTACATATGAGGTCAGAAAACACTCTGAATTTATAGTTCTCCTGGATTTGTAAAAAACTTTGAGGTACGAGTCATCTTTGTATATTTTTTTCCCTATAACCCAAATTTCCATGACAGTAGCAATCTACCTAGCACAGTTTTATCACAGGTACAAAATTCTCAATATTACTTTCAAAAATCCTCTTCTTTTAATAGCCAGGAGTATATAAGACCTTTAATGATATTCAGTTTTTAAGTAAATATATGACTCTGTAGGCTAGTGCTAATGAAATAAATATCAGTAAGGTCATAAATGCTAATGCAACACTGACTCTGAAAAAACTTAGATTTTAAAAACAAAAATGAGACTGGAAAAAAAATTCATCACTGGAAATCAGAATGCTGTGATATAGGGTGTTGTATGTATAAAGACATAGCTATGTTATCATTCATATAAAAGGGGGATAGAGATTGCACTGAGACATTCAGTTTTACCCTAGACACACTTTGTGTATCAATAGCATTTTGTGATAAACTCAATCTTGCTTTAATATCTAAGCATCATTAGATTGCATAAACTATAACAGTTGATACAAAAAGGAATATTTGGGATCATTCTTATCCCTGATAAAGGAAATTGCCATTACATTTTTCACGACCCGCAGCACAGATTTCACATATGGTTTTTGAATATTTTTCTTCTGTTTATACATACACAATTCTTGAAGCATTGAGATCTAGCCAGAATCTTCCTTAACCCGCTAACAAGAAAATAAGCACAGAAAGAGAAATCAAAGATCTCAGCAGTTACCCTGGCACATTTCTAGCCTGCTCACAGCCTTCTGTTTCCATGGCTATCTGAAGCTGCAAGTGCTGCTGTGGTGATTTGCATCTCCTCAGAGTGTCTTCAGACAGATAAAGATGAAGTCATAATCTTTCCCTACTGAAAATCAGTAAAAAAGGGGATCAGGTCTTGTGGAGAGTGGATAACTTCATAATTACACAATTTCCTGGCTCTAACCCTGAAAGGGAGGAGATAAACAGTAGGACTGGCTTTTCTGGTTCAGATCCAGTGGAAAGTGTGGATACAGCTTGTCAGATTTTCTTCAGTGACAAATACAGGACTTAAATTCTTAATTTACTGTTTGGATTCACCTCCACTTTTAACCAAAATCTAGACCTAATGAATGTACATCTAGATGTTTCTTCAGCTGTGAGGCTGCACTCTCAAAACATGAAAGGAGACTAATGGGCACAAAGAGAAGAGCTCCAAATTCCCCCAGGCGATAGAGTAACTTCAACCTTTTGGACTGAAAGGAAAACTACCTTTCTTTCAGGGGGACAGCAGGGAGATAATACCAGGTTAACTTTCCTATTGGGAGCAACACACCTGAATTTCTGACTCTTCACTTCAGGGACTTTTTACTCAGAGTCAAATGTCACTCTGCATGGTCCATGGAGAGTGATAGGCACACTGAAGGTCTCATCCCTCTCATCCTAATACAGGGGTCTGAAATACATCAGATGGATCCTGCTCATTTCTTTCCACAGACCCTAATAGGATACCTACACAGTGAGGTCAAATTTAGTGGCCTACAATGCAGATCTCTGTACAGAAAAATTCTCCATTGAGAAAAAATGACTAATTCTTTCTGTTATAACAAATCTGATTCTTCTATCTCATCTCTTTCTTGACAAACAAATCATCTTGTCAAAGAAAAGGTTAAGCTAGCAGGTAAAAACACAGGTGAAAATTACTTCAGTACAAGGATTAATTTCTTATCAGTCCTTACAGCATACCACTAAACATAGTATTTTTCATATATGTCTGAAATATGCTACTGGATTCAGTGATGGCTACCATAGATTTTGTCTGTCTTTTCCATTTCATAATCATGACTCCTTGACTTTACATTCCGGCATTCCTCAGACATTACTGCAACCTTAGTGCAAAGCGTTCAGTAGCCCAGATGAGATGCCAAAGGTTAGTAATGACTTTTGAACAAACACTGCTGAAGTGGCAGGGCATACTTGAAAAGGCACAATTTTTCCCAGCAGTTCAGTATTGTATTTTAACTTTGCATGCAGTTAGCCTGTGGGTGTCTTTTCATTTGTCAACAGCACACAACAGAGCATTGCCATTTTGCACTCTGGTGGGAAAGTGCTACTTCAACCTAATTGACTCTTTTTACTGCATGGAAATTATTTACCTAGAAATTCTACAGTAGAGGACCAAATTGCTTTCAATAAAAAATAAAAAACAACAATTACCTGGGATTTTTTACAGGATGGAAACATTGCATTGTGGCAGTAGCTACCTCTATTGCTAAGGCTGAAGTGATAACATACTGAACAAACTCTTCTTAGGCTGTTACTTTTACTTGGTTGTTGAGTTTGTAAGGCAAAACAAGGTTGTTCACTAAAGGAGTGAGAAAGGGAAGGTTACTCAAATATTGGTTCCTTTAACTGTATTTTGACTATATTCTGATCAGATAGGCTGAAGAATGAAAACTGCACAAGTGCTGAATTTCTTTTGAATAAATTGAGTGTATTTTGTACATTTTCTTGACATTTAAAAGCTAAGCTGAAAGGCTGAGGCTATGATACCCTTAGTATAATTCATTCTGCTTTTAGAAATACAAAAAAGGGCAGATCATACTACATACTACATAATCACAGAAAAAGAGAAACTAAGTTCTAAACCAGGAAAAAAAAGAAAGAGGAGGACTGAATTTTCTCAGGCAAACTGATTCCCAGAAATATGGTGATACAACTCATCAATCAAATTGTCTGATAACAGCTAGGAAAGAGCAAGGAGATAAACAACAGTCAACATGGATGTGTGAGGAACAGATTACAAATCAATTTCTATTCTGTGGTAGCATGGCAGGTTTTCTGGTTAGAAAGAAAAACATACAGGATCTACATTCTGGCTTTCGCTGTCCTTTGTGTAATATCTGTCATTGTTTAAACCCAGCCACGCAGCTCGTTCACTCACTCAACCCCCTTTTTCTTGCCCTCCCCCTGCTCCCGGAGGGATGGGGAGGAGAATCAAAAGAATGCAACTCCCACAGGTTGAGATAAAAACAGTTTATTAACTAAGGTATAATACAAATCACTACTGCTACCACCAATACTAATAACAATGATTAAGGAAATAACAAGGGAAGAGAATACAGCATCTCACCAACCACCAACATATAACTCACCCCACCCTGCCCGACCAAGCACCGACCGAATCCTTCCCCAACCTTCAGAGCACTAGCCCTTCTGTTTTCCTCCCAGTTACATCCTGTGCATGACGTGCTATGGTATGGAATACCTCTTTGGTCAGTTTGGGTCAGATGTCCTGTCCCTGCTTCCTCCTGGCCTCCCATCCTCCCTGCAGAGCATGAGACTCAAAAAGTCCTTGGTCAGAATAAACATTACTTAGCGACAACTAAAAACATCGGTGTTACCAGCTATGTTCCCAGGCTGAGTCAAAACACAGCGCTGCACCAGCTACTAAGAAGGAGAAAAATTGACTGCTACTGCTAAACCCAGGACATTATCAAATGATAGTTTTGTAATCAAGCTTCAGGAACTAAGAGATGATGGATCCACAGTGAGCAACAAAACTGACTGGGATAAAATACTGTGGAAATTGGCAAGTGGCCAATGTGGCAAGGTGGCTCATGTCAAACCAGAGGGTATCTGGAGAGGGCCTTGGCAATGTTGTATCTGGAATCTGATGCTGCACAGATTTCATTTGCAGGAAAAAGGAATAAAACTACCTGCTTGCAGACCTCAAAGACAATGGGGAGCTCAGAGGAGCTGCTCAAGAGAGAAGTGTTGCATGTGGGATGGTATTACAACGTCATAAACAGGAGTGTCAGGTATAAATCATATAAATAAATACTACACTTTTGCCAGTGCTCATGAGGCTTCAACAAGAATACTATGCCCAGAAAGCTCCATGCTTCAAGACAAATCTAGAAAAATGCAGCCCATGACTGTAAGATTGAAAACATGCACTCAGGAAAATCTGAGAGGCATATTATAAAGCATTTTTACTTCTGTAATTGGGGGACGCTAATAGGAGAAGAACAAACAGTTCTGCAGACTGACTCATGGGGGTCATGAGGAAGCAGTGAGCTAAAATTGCAACAAAGATTTAGATTAAATAGGAAATTTCCTAGAAGGGAAAATATAATAGAGTCTACACCATGGGACACTTTAAAAAGTAGGTTACAAAAATATTTGTCAGGAATGAGTTAAGTACAGCTGATACTGCCTTGAAGCAAAGGGCTTTTCAGATCTCTTTAGCTGCTTTCTGTGTATTTCACTAGTTTTTTATTACTCATATATGTTTCTATAGCAAAATCTTGCACTCTTTTGAGAGAGAAAATGAGCTGGAATATTCAAAATGAACAATCTTGAAAAGATGCTTTACAATAAAGAATATAATGTCAGCTCTTAATGAACCTAGTCCTCTAAAACAGTTCGGGCAAAACACCGTGACAGGAGCAAATGATATAGTGAATGAACTTTTGATCTCAGTTTCTAAACATCGTAGGCCTTATTTCACACTCACATGTGTGCAATCTGCAACAGATCATTGATTTTATGAAAATGGAGAGCTGAGGGTGTAAAATCTGGTCTATCTGTTATTTGTGCTCTGTAAGTAAATGCTGCTAAATTAAAGGAGGCCAAAGACAAAGCTTGAGTGTTGGATCTCTGCCTCTCCATTTGCTTCCTGGCTCTTCCTGAAGGCCACCAGCTAGCTCTTTCTGAGGCACCACTCAAGTACAATGTGGGCAAGAGGTCATTCAGACTTCTCTCAAGAGGCAGCATGCATGTCACTGTGCCCAGTTCGGCTCTCTTCCAGACTCCTCTTCCAAGAGCCTTCTTTCAGCCTCCTTTGCACTCTCAAGAACCTCCTCCCATCTCTTCTGAAGAAATGCCACCTGTGGCTCACTGTCCTGCAACATGGAAACCTCTCTGACTGACCACAACACAGCTTTCACTTTGTCCTGGTGACTCCAAGCTGGAAAAATGTACAGAATGGCACAGAAATGCCACCGCAGCCTCACAGAGCCAAGACTGATATATTGACTCATATATCAGTCAATCTGCTCAGCTTTTAAGGACCGAGCTAGCTTTACAACGCATGGATGTGATCAGCAATCAATACCTGGCTATCTTCTGTTCAGCAATGTGGCCATGATCTTTCTCTCCCCAAGCTGCCTTGCACAGATGTATGATTAACTCTGCAGGTTAATTTATATCTTCTGAATAGAAATGCTTGAAAACCAGCACTTTTATAGGTAAAATAGGATACCTAAAACCCCTTCGCCATTTCTTATTCAAGATCTGAAGACATTTTTTTTAAATTTATAACTGCAATGTAGACTTAATAGTTCATATATTCATGTGATGGATACAATTTTTAAAAAAATAGTTTCATCTCCCTAAATATTTTCCCTTATTTATTTCATACACTAATAAAAATTATAAATGGCTAAATAAATGAAGAGCAAACACTTTCACAGCCCTAATCTGAAACTTAAAAGTATTTGTAAGACATTGCAATATATAGTAGAAAAAGCTGTGTCCTTCCTAGCGATCATTTTTAACTGAGGCATCAGTGAAGGTTCCTTTGTTGATATCATCAGCCACTCCAGCAAAGAACCAGAATTGTTTACAAGTTGTAAATAACAAGCAATTACCTTTTTTTGAAAAATTTCATCTTTTTTTAATTAGCAAGAGATGCACTGCTAATAATTGCTTCTTTTTTATGTTACAATGCATCACTAGCAACAGATCAATGTTGCTGCCAAGTATTTTAAGTTTGTGCAGAAATAGAAGAGTTCTGGTGTTTTTCCTCATAAATATGAAAAGTAGAGTTTTCATGAGCAGCAGTGATAAAAAAGGAGAGAGATTTCAAAGCAAGCAGAGAAGAGGATTAAATGTAAGCTCCTGATATACTTGCTTGAAACATTTGCTGGATATTATAAGCATACAAGCTACTTCAGTGGAAATTCTATCCTCAGACAATAAAAATATTTTCATACCTAATACATATCTGTAGAAGGTTTTTATTTCAACAAACCATTTTGAAGAAAAAAAAAAAAAAACATTAAAGAGCGCTCCTAACCATTTCTAAGGCTGGGACACCTACACATAACAGTTGTTAATTTATAGTATATTCTATTTTGAAAATTGTCTGTAGAGTGGAAGATGAATGCCCCTGTTTTCCATCTGGGTAATCTTCATGACAATTATAATTCATTCTTTCCGTGTGTTACATTCTCTGTAGTCCTCACTTACAATTTTATTTCCTAATTACAACTTCTAAGTCCATATAGTGTATGTCCTTGTTTTGGTCCATAAATGACGTTATTCTAACCTTATTTTAGAACCATACTCTTTTTACTCACCAGTTGGCAACTGTTCGAAGTATTATGGGCTAAATTAATTCCTGATCTAACTCCATTAACCGCTTTGCACTTACTCAAAAAACAATGTGGGACTTCTGGTTTTATTGTCTATCTGCATGACTACAGAAAATAAGGAGCATAAATGCAACTAGATCATTCCTGGTGCTTATATAATGCACACTTCTCCTGCAGCTTTCTATTGCATTAATTCTCATGGACTGTTTCCCCTGCATTAACAATCCCAAGTGTGAACTGAGAATCCTCCAGCTGCTCATCCAATGAGTTGATGACAACAGGAGCAAATGTGTCCTTTTATTTTTTCTGGGCTAGCTGAAACCTGATGAATTTCTTTCCTCTAATTCCATAAAGAGTAGACAGTGCATTTTAATTGTTTTATACCCTTCCGAATTTGTCCTCCCAGGGTGTGTGAAGGTTGATGAAGAAATCAGCCAACACAGAGCGCAGTCTCTCCATGAGGGGAGTAGAGTACTCCTCCTTTGCACAGAGTACTGGTCCTGTGACAAGAGCAGCAGGATGCTTTTGTGCACCTCTCCTGGTCACAATGAGGTGGATCCTAACAAAAATCTCACAACACAGTGGGTCATGCCATGTATTTGCTTGGGTCAAGGACAGGTAGCTGGCTAAATTGCTCGCTCATAATCATTGTTTTGGGTAACATTTATGACAAGGTCTTTGTCTTTTGTGGAAAAAATGCTGTGCTGAGCTGACATGAGCTGAGCTTTTTGGTAAAGCACTCAGAGCTAATCTAAACAGAGCTGTCCAAAGTGGGTTTAGTGGTTTTTTGAAGGATCCTCTCTATATTAAAAAAAAAAAAAAAAAAAAAATAAAAGAAAAGGGAAAGGGAAAGGGAAAAGGAAAGGGAAAGGGAAAGGGAAAGGGAAGGGAAGGGAAGGGAAGGGAAGGGAAGGGAAGGGAAGGGAAGGGAAGGGAAGGGAAGGGAAGGGA
>JBCJKH010048521.1:23645-40801 GCA_039877255.1 Loriculus beryllinus
TGGATGGGCTGCAGAAATATCTGCAAAGGCTCCAAGGATGATTGCTTTTATAAAATGAATTGAAAATTCAGTGTTTGATGCTCAAATACAGTCTCAATTTCTTTGATACATACTAGCCCCAGGTATTTGTTTCTGGGGCTGAAGATAGGGAGGCTGGAATTATATGAAATATAGGCGTTCTGGTTCTGACAAAATTTTTTTATTAGGATCTTGTAAAATTTGTCAATGATTGTTTATATAGGTCCCAGGTTAGATTGGTAACAACAGTGCTTGGCAACACTTTATGTCCTTTTAACTCATTGATGCCATCCACCTGCACAGGAGAATGCACTAGTCCAGTAAAGGACATCTATGTAATTAGAATGAGTGGTCTCTTTGAAGCAAATGAGGTGGGAACTGAAAAGCCCAGGTCTTTTGAATAATGGCTGATTTTCTTCAGGCAAGCATATTTACCTGTGAGAGTCTTGCCACAATTGTAAATTGTAGTTTGGTACTGATTCGGTTATCTAAGATTATTTCAGTGCAATGATATTTGAAGAAGGGACAACTGTTATTGAATTTGATAAAAATCAATGGGAAAATTCTTTTGCAGTGTAAATGATAAAGCTTTCCTCTAAGTATATAAGATAGAGCACAAGCTTAGTGATATAAAAACTTAGAACCTCTTTTTATATTCCTTTACATTTTCCATATTCCTTTTTGTTCATTTATTTGATTTTTGAGGTAGCTCATGGTAAAGTCAAAATATTATAGAATTACCTGTATGCTCATGTTTCCTTGTCTTCTTCCTGAAGTTGCTATAGTAGGTACTAGAGATAACTTCTGGCTTGTTACAGAAGAAGTGTAAATGAAAGAGTCAGTACAGTAATTCTAATTCCCCATATACAAGTATGTCATGTGGTTGTTCCTCTACAGAGCCATTTTGGCTTTGGAGCAGACAGTTCACCTTAGGTTACCACTTTTTCATAGATTGATGGCATTTGAATGGTTCTTTATCAGGCAGAGGCTGGGGCAGCTGTTGCTGTATTAGTTGGTTCTTATGTTTAGTGCCTGTCATGGTTATTTTTATAGCATTTTGGAGTCTTTCAAAATGGCTAGGGAAACTTCAGAAGCGCTTCATTTGAGTCTGCTTCTCTTTTTAGTTCATTATTTTAGAGTGGTTAGACAAAGAAATGTATTTTCCAGGTTTTTCTAGCATTCTCACACAACTCCTACAGAGTATTTGGAATGGTGATTCCTAGTCAAATGGTTACTGTTGGTCATATTCTCTAGAAGGCTACTCTGCTCCTGGAATAACGTCATAAAGTAGAAGTAATTTTTGGAGTTAACAATTTATCACTCCTCCCTCTGCTAACACGCTGTCTCCATTTCAGATACCAGCTGCCTTTTCTTTTTGGTGATCTAACTTGTTTACATGAAGAAATTAAGTTCAGAGTAATTGCTCTCTACCTGCATTTATCTTTGAAGTTTGCAGCTTTCATTTCAGAGCTGCACAAGGCCTTGCGTTCCTGAAAGCTATCTATTTTCTCAAACCACAGTAATTGGTCCAATATAAAAATATTACCTCTGTCGACAGACCTTGCTTTGCCTTAAGCAACCACTGCTCTTGCTTGAAGTGCAATGACATGCTTCCAGGTTCTCAGCTGAGGCAGAAGGTCAAAAGGATTATAAACAATTAAAAACATCTTAATCCCCATTAAATGGTGGTGAGTCACTGAGGAATGCCCAGGGCAGATCAAAAGCGGCTGCAAGGAGACAAACTGATAAGGGAAAGGGCTGTGGGAAAACCCATCTGGAGCTGGTCCTTCCAAGGTCCCCATGGAGGGGGCAGACATGCACCTTAAAACTGGACATGATTATTTTTGGTTTTAAAAAAGGATTTTTACCAGTGGCGAGTTTGCCTTGAAAAACAAGGCTTTAAAGAGACTGCCTACTCTTTGTGTTATTCACTAGCCTTACCCTCAGCGTGAATAGCACTTCAGGATGGTAGCTGCTATCAAGCATGCAGAAGAACCTACAATCAATAGCTAAGAACTGCAAGCCAGGAACAACAACTTCAGATAGTCATGTCCCAGGTCATGCCTGAATGTGGGAAAGTGCGCGCTTAGTGTCTTGAGTCAAAAAATGACTAAGGCCTAGGAGGAAGAGAGAAAGAAAACTATTTACAGGGTTGGGCAACTCAAGGATACTTTTCATATGTCAGCTATGATAATGCCTATAGACTGGGCATTTAGACGCGTGAATGTTTCTAGAGTTTAAAATTATTTTAAAGAGGAGCTAATGTCTTTATGCATCATGGAAACATCCAGAACTCTCTTATTCAGGAGAAAACAAAACACTAGTGCTTTGGCAGTACTGTTCCTTTGACATGCATCCCACAAGCTAGACTTACTCGCCCAAGGGTGGATTTTTTCTCAATTGCACAATCCTCTTTTTAAGTTTCCTCAGAGTACTTGATAACAAAAGATGTTGAAAGTAGCTGGCTTGTTTTTTTAATACAAGAACAAATTTTGTAGTTCCCCAAATCTATGATTGCCTGAAAGAAATGAGAATGTAATGCCCTTGAAATGGTTAGTAAATGAAGTGAGGAAAACCATTGTGTCAAATTGAATCTTTAGCCTTCAATTCTGCCATAGATAGGTATAAAAGAACATCTTTTATTCTGCCTATGGCTATAATAAAACCAAATTATTTTTGTGTTCTCCAAGCTTTGTTTCAAATAAAGTAATAAAGGAAGAAATGATGGGGCTGGTGAAGAACTTATGCCTCTTTTCTTTTCCAAGCTCTTGGATGAATCATAGTCACACATGTCTGAGTAATCAATTTCACGAGTACATTTCCCAAACTTCCCAGCTGTAACTACGACAACGCAGCTAGAGATTGAAAATGTCTTTTAAAAAAGAAAAGAACTTAATTCACCCAGCAATTCTACAGCCTGTTAAGAGTAATTAAGTACCTTTTAATCAAGGTAGCAGTAGATACTTTTCTAGTGCTGCAGTGACCTCTGCTAAGTAGACATGAGACCACAGGGGAAAGCCATGTGTTCTGTCTCCAGTCTATTGCTTTACAATCATTCTATAATCAGGGAATGCTGTCGAAAATTATATGTTATGGGGTAATTAAATACAGTGCTAAGGCATAGATATGTGTGTGTCATGGGTGGATAGCACGTTTATGTGCACATAAAATACCTACTCCTGCTGGTAAAAGATACCTTAATTCTGGCATTTCCTCACTTTGGAGTGTTTGGCTCTGCAACTGTTAACAGTTCTTTTACCTCATTTGTGTAATGCAAGGGGGACACCAGTTTCAGTAGGACTGTGTGCCCTGCCCAATAGGTGATGCAAGAGGACAGCATGGAGCTGATAGCCAGGAAAATTCATTCTGCTGCTGACTCTATCACCACTTTCTGCTCTGACCTTGGGTCAAGTCACCTCTCTCCTGGCCAATCCACTTCTAAAACAGGGGAAACACAGATTGTGTCTGGCTGAGCTTATGTCAACCATCTGTGCCACTCTCCTTCAAGCATGTGCTCAGTGTCTTCCGTTAATCTGGAGAGAGGTTTCTTGGCCTGACTGGTGAGTAATGCAGTCTGAAAATAGGAAACAGAAAATGTTCAGTAAAAATATGAAATTTTGAATTAGAAAAGTGGAAAGCCAGCAGAAAACTTAGTTTTCTTTCATACATAAGTCCAGAAAATATGAAAAAGTTCTGTATTAGACTGAAAGTATTAAAGTATACTACCTGTTTTTACTGGTTTCTGTGGTTTGCGGGAAGTTATCCATAGCTGCTGAAGATACTTAACAGCTGTTACTTAACATATTCTGCCAGAGATGGGATTCATGGGAGCCAACCTAACGGGGGCACTAAACAGACCTGATTCTTTGTGACTGGCACTTGTGCTCTCCTCAGTTCATCGTCACTTAGCCACGTATCTCAAGTAAAATATTGAAGTCATGTTAAATGTATCAAGCAGAAAACTGATTAAATGCTTATCAGTACCAAATTGACATTTTGCTACAGCAACAAATGATTTTTCACATTACTATCTTTGGATCAGAAGCATTTCAAAGTTATACAGTTATAAACAAATTTATTTTTTTCATTTTCCTATTTCCCCTAAGTACAAAATTGACTTTTGTGACAGCTAACATCCACTGATGTTTTCTATTATATTCTGCAGACACTTTGGTACAAGAATTCTTATTTGCAAAAAAGAAATGCTTCCCTAAACAGATTAAGCTTCTTTCTTCTCCAGTAAATAACAGATAAAACGTTTCTTTATGTCCAACCCTTTTTATCATTATAATGACTAGTCAAAATCTTTTCTGAGGTAATTTTCTGTCAATCCAGAATTATTTTAATGGCTCCCATGGATTATTTTGAGATAGAAAATTGCCTCGGGGAAGGAAAAAAGTTATTTCACTGGAGACCTTTTAAGCCAATATATATCTCTAGATATCTATTAACATTTGAACCAATCTCTCCCTCTTTTAACTGCAGTTGTATATTCCTTTTGCTCTTGAACAGGTATGGAGAGAGATCATTAACTTAGCATGCTCAGAGGGAGGAATGCCATGCATGTTTGTGTGTGAGACTCTCAATGCCCCACTTCATATATATCTCTATCTAAACTGTCTGTACCAGAATAGATTAGAATAGGCTGAAGTACATGACAGTAGCAGAATTAATTTATGAAATTATCTCCTATTACTAACTGTGTCAGGTAATAACTTTTACAGTTAGAATATAGCTGTTTTCAGAAATAAAAAAGGGATCCCATATTTTCACTGAAGAAGTCCTGTTATCTACTACAAAAGGACATTTTGCACAGTTTTTTCTAGTCAATTTTTTTAAATGGGGCACAGTCATTTGTATTTTTTATAGAATTCCATACAGGATAATTTCAAAGCTCACAAATGGCAGAGAAAGTTAGCAACTGGTTAGGATGGATTTGTGTCAAGATTGTAGTTAAAATACTGAATTTTATCTAAATTATTTTTTCGTTCTATACACCTTTCTGCAACAGATACACAAAGAAACCTCATGATAGAGCCATTGTAAACTCCACAGAGAAAAAGAAAAGATAAAAAATAAAAGAGGAAAAGAATAACCTATTTCAAAAATAGAGATATCACATTAGATACACAATTCACCATTCTCATTATCACCATTATTCATAAGGATGATTCAAATCAACAGCTGAGTGTCTTAATTTGAAATCCTTTTACATGTATTGTTGTCTACAGAATCAGAGGTGATGAGGTGGCAGTATGTCTGCTTTCTTTTATTCATTGATTAAAAAAGGAAAAAAAATCTCCTTCATTTCTATGAGCAAATAAGCATAAAACGCTCATCTGTATTTCTTATGCATTAAAGGATCTGCATAGGGTCATGAGCAGCCAGCATTTAATCAAGCCCACTGATGCATGGGTGTTTCCAGAAGGACTCTCATTAACTTTATGGTAAATTATAGAGACAAATCTCTATACTCTATAGTAGATTAGGCACCTACTGTCAAAGAGTTAACAAGAATTTACCAAACCATACCAAGACATAGGGTTTACTTTGTTGTATGTCAAAAAAATAATCTGTTCAATAAATGAAAATCCCTCTTACTTCCATACATTGGGATGATTCGAGCTTGTTTGTTCTTTACTTCATATTACCACAATTCAAGACTCATTCAGCTAATAGCATGTCAGTTTGTTCATCTTTTATTCACATGTGCTCTGTGATATTTTGTTATTTAAATTATAAACTATCATTTTATGCATCTAACTCTTTGCCGTAGATCAGGAATTTTCATATAAAACTATGATGTTGCATAGGCACCCACCCCTCATTAAAGGAGGTCTTTACTTCAGGTAGTAACAGAATTCTGATTCAAGTGGAAGACGCTATTTTTTCTGTTATTTCCCCAAGACAGAAATCAAAGGCCAAGTCTCAGATTCCTACATACATGTTGGATTTTCCTAGAAAGTTCTCTGCATCTGGTGGGTTTGATTGCATTTCTGGTGATTCTTTTGGTTTGGTTTGGTTTGCTGTTTTTATTTCCTAATGCATTGTCAATCTGGCAATCCAATCCATTTTGTAAGATGTTGGCATCATATTATGACCTTTTTTCTGAGAATGATAAAGTATTCAAGATGTTTTAATTCATTCATTAGCTGAATGAAAATTCAGCTAATTAATATTATGGGGAAATAGAAGCCCTAGTATAAGAGAGAGAGCACCATCCTCAACGCAGCTGCTTTTCAGAAAGACATTTCTTGTATTTCTTCATGCACTATAGAGGGAATATAAATTTAGGGCTCTGGACACCACCCTGAGACCTAGAAAATGAAAAGGTCTCTGCTAGCATGTTTACACTTCATTGACTAAATATGTTATGGGATCTAGCTCTTGGATTGTTGTTTTACACAATTTGTAAAGAAGTTGGTAGAAAGAAATGTGATGGTGAAAGATAGAGAAATGAGTTCATAGCATTTTGAATTCCTGTTGACCAGAAGTGTGTATATGGGCACCTAAGAGGATTCCTGTGATGCACAGCAATCTATTACACTGAACTAAATCATACATCTGAGCCCTAGCTAAGGATTAAAACAGATGGTTACCAGAATAGGTCAGTGAATCGGTAAGTTACTATTGAGTTAGTCGTCACTTAGTCCAGGTGTCAGACATACATGATAGAAAGTGAATCTGTAGAAATCCTAAAGTAAGATTGAAAACTGGAGGTTCACTATTTAACTGAAAGTGCTTATATAAATACAGATAAAGATTTTCAGGCCCATTTTGAAAATTCTGTGTGGTGCAGCGAAATAATCTGTGTCATCAGAATATTTTATTTTTGAAATAAAATTATCTCATGCTGAAAAAGTCACAGCCTGAAAGCTATTAAAGCTATGAGACCTCAGCAGAAACATTCAAAGGAGACACAACTATTGTGTAGTGGTTCAGCCTCCCTGGAATCTTCCAGAAAACAGAGAACTAACCATACAATAATTTTGCAGGACAGAGTGTAGGCTCAGTCTAGCTTTGGGGCTCTATTCTTGTGATACTTTTTTCATATGCTTCATTTATATATACATAAACACATTTTTTTCACACTACTATAATGAAAGTATGTTACATCTCTGTGGGAATACAAAGACAAAATATGAAAGGGAAGATTCTTTGAAGGGTTTGTATTCCTTAACACATTTGGTTCTCAATTTTGTAAGGGTTAGGAACATACCTCTGCAATCGGATGATAAAATCACATCAAAACTGGGTATTTCAAGCCAGCAGGTATCTATTAATGCAGGAAAACTGTAAATGCTGGCATGAATTGCATTTCTATTGCAAATTCTATTCTCAGAGGGAGTCAATTGCTAAATATTAGAGCCTTATTCTTTTTGAGGTAGTTTATTGAGCTGAAAAGCAAGACTCATATCCTTCCTTTCACCTCCAGGGCTGACAATTTAAACGTTCTCTGCCTGGGAGGAGCTCTCCCAGAAGCTTCTGTTATTTGAAGACTGTGATGAGCTACAGCTACCTTGGACCACTTTTTTTCCACTTCTAAATTTAGTAATTCAATGTATTTATCTGCCCTAACTATGACATGAGTAATATGTTCCCGGAAGTTTTGTGAGACAGATTTTCGTAGGGTCTATAGGTGTGGTTTGGGTTTTCCAACAGGTAGAGTCCAGCATGAAAAAGCAATTGTAGAATCAGGGGTTATGTACTTGAGAAGTATATTTGAGTGTTTTCACATGTCAGCAGAGGATGAAGGAGTAAGTAATTGCTAGGTAGGATGGTAAGTGTGGTATCAGTTACCTAGTTTACAGGCAATTTTAAATGGGAAGCAGAGGACACACTATAGATACTTAGCTATTTTCCATTCCCCTATTTTTATCCTCCTTTCTCTGGGCTAAGTACAACTCATGAAATGGATCTTCTTCCCTTATATGTGGCGTGGCATTATAAATACATGGCTCTATCCATGGACAGGCAGATAAAAAGGAGCATGTGTACTTTTGTGAGAAACCTCTCCATGTAAAATACTTCCTCTTCTTTGAGTTGCCACTGACTGCCTCCAGCACTGATTAATCTGATTACTCATAGCAGTTTGATGTTACATTTTCTATGGCACTCTTTTCTAATCATTCAGAGAAAGACTTGCCCATGTGTAATGAGGAGACAATCTGAATTCCACAGCCTTGTATTTGTGAGGATGTAATAAACCCCAGTCTGATTCCTTCTTGAATTCCCAGAGCTGGCAACTGGAACTTAAAAGGAAAAAGAAGTGAAAATAAACATTATTTCTAAAGGAGGGGAAAAAATATATTCTGTTCTGTGTAAGTTCTTTTCTTACCCTTACCAACATCAGAACAGAGCATTTCTTGAGTATGAATAAAATAAAAAAATTATACCTGAAATTTGTGGTTCAATTTTCTTCTCAAGGTATATAATAAACATCAAATACCAAAGTATCATTTTTTTTAGTTTCTTCCCAGGGAAGAAACTTACTTTAAAAAAAAATCATTCAAGTCCCTACTGTATGCCTTGATTGGAATATCAACAAATATGAATCACAGGCCAACCACACAGGAAACACAACCTAATTAATTGCTTTTAATTATTGACAGAGAGAGTGTTGCTTCCTCCCATTCTAAGCACCTGAGCCTATTATAAATTTCTTAAACATAATTTAACTGTAGTCATTTGTGCTGAAACTTTCTAAGCTGCATACCTATTTCAGGATGGTTTTGTGTCTATGTGGCTTTAAGATTTTAGCCAAAATTACATTCAGCCACTTCTGAGAATGAAACTAGAGGGAAATACATTGCCTTGCTATGACAGAATATTATCAAGATGGGGTCTTTTATTGACATCTGTCCTAAACTTTTGAGGCAGACACCTCAAACTCAGAAAAGGAATGAGGATCACAACAGAAGCCCAATTGTCTCCCTAGCTGACATCCTTATCTTCTCCATGCCTCTGGATACAATTAGGTCTTATCTTCTTCAATACTGGACTAGTTGCCATTTGAGCAAGTGAATTGTATCCACTTACATCTGACATGCATCTGAACAAGCTGTATCTGGCTTATTGGTTTGCTCAAGCTTAATGCCTATTTACAGTCAGTCACATTTGTCTGAATTAAAACCATAGGCTGTATAACGCTGCTTTTGTGGGCAGCCCTTTCACATTTGTAACAGCTGTGTTTAACATTACATTGCATTGCTTGCAGAGGTTTGCTGGATCTTGGTATTTTCCCCAGTGATGTCAGTCTATCACTGCTAGAGAAGTTTTGCAGTTACAGTTTAATAGCTGCTCTCATAAGCAACCAGTTTACATCACTCCAAATGACTACAACAGCCTTTAGAGCTACAGATGATGCTGACCAAAGAGTGATGACAGGTGCGTGGAGGGATGTGTGGAAAGAACAAGCTGAATAGAAGTGCAGCCTCACAGTCAAGTAATACATTCCAGCCAAATATTATCTGTAGCTGATTTCCTTATTACGATAATGCTTCATCGTACCAATTTTATTTTTAGTGGCAGTCTATCTTTTGTAACTACAGGGTATACTACCACTTTATATATTGCTGAATGCAATTCAGATACTGAAACACACAGCTCCTGATCTGGCAAATTACGAAGTATAATGGGTAATGCTTCCAAAATTTATTCAAGTATTCAAGTATTTAATAATATTTTTTTGATAATAATAAACTAAAATAGATCTCTTCTCAACTTTAGATTTAGCATGAAAACTGAAGAAAAAATTCACATCTAGATGTTAATGTTGGTAAACATTTGGCACAGCTAATACTTCAAGCTTGCTTGTGTTGAAGTTCATTTAGAACTTCATTTATATGAACAATAGAAGCTTCCATTCCATAAATAGAATTTCCATAACCTTCAAAATATCTGGACCCACTAGAAAGAGATATATATCCAGCTTTGATTTCGACATTTCCTAATGTGAATACACTAAATAGTCCAGAGTGATTTCTTGCTGTATCTTTTTCCATGTACTGTTAAATACAGTCTGAATATTAATGAAAAGTAAGTATGTATTTAAAGCGTAAAGCTTGGCTATCTAATTTCTTCTCAAATGTGCCATAACTATACAGTATAAATAAAGAAACTAAGAAAAGAGAAAGAAAAAATTTTTTATTAAGCAGTATGGGTAGGACTTACTAGTTGTTTGCAAACTTGAAACTTCCTTTATGACTTCCTGTTATAACATGATGGACATACCATGAGAACTTGTACTGAGCAAAACACGATTGTTAGATGTAAAATGTTCTTTATATAGCAATTCTTATTCATCTTCTTCCTCAGACCTCAGCCTGTCTTTCTCCTCTGACTAATAGATATTTTTCAAAGTTTCTTTATTATCATGACTTCAGAGAAATCACCATTATATTTCTTTATAATATGAGGTAAAAAATAACTCTTAGTTTCCAGACCTAGTACTTCAAACCAAAATTGGATATTCCTCTTTTTTTTCAGCCAGTATTCTTCAAGAACATGCAGGTGAACTGATCTGCTCTGTAATGATGTAATGCTGTCATAGTTCTTGTCTGTCCCTGCTCCTCTCCTGATGCTGTATTTTTGTGAGTCATTTCAGGCTCTGGAAATTTTGGAATCAGTGTTGGCACCCAATTTTTTCACTCTGTTCCTAAGAAACATGCAGGCCTTCAGATAATCTATGATTTGAAAAATTAAAAATGCAGACTTTAAAAAAATTGAACAGCTTAATCTGAGGACAAATTTTTAAGTTTAAGCCATAAGAAAGGAAAAAAAAAATAAAAAAAAGAAATCTCCTTATTTGGCTAGAATCCCAGGAGAAAAGACTTTGAGATACATGACTCATACACATTTCTTTAGAAACTCTGAATGTTGCAAGTGCTGAAAGTATGAATACTTAAATTATGTGCAACCTGAAGAACCAGTTGAACTGGAAGCAGGGAGATTTGGGGATCTTGGAAAAACTGCTGGAGAAAAAGATCCCTGCTTCATTGATTATAACGAATATGATCTTGAAAGTTGCTACATCAGCAAAAGAAGAACCATGCTAAGGCTTTAAAGCATGTAACTGGTCTTGCAAATGAGGTCAGCCTGAATCAGCTGTCCCTTCACCTGAAATACAGTGATGTTATCAGTGCATCAGTTGCTATCAGAAACATGCTGAGGGGCAGTAGACTTTTTAGGATACTTTTGTGATATTTAAAAAAAAGAATTGGTCAAAACAGGTTGCCAAATGTTTGCTAAAGAGATGCTCTCCAGAGATTATGGTTTAAACTTTAAATCCTTTAAAGCCCAAAGAACATTGATTTCTTCTGGAGGAAAAAAAGACCAAAAAAACCACCCAGTGTGAATTTATTATAATGACACTGGTAATAATTTAACAGCTGGAACACTGAAGGTAAATTTATTACTTCTGGTTTTCCCTGTTAACATTTGCCTCCTTCTGGAAGGCATGAGAGTAAGAGTGGGGATGCAGCATTTAAAATGTTGCAGTTCTTTTGCAGACCACATTTGAGACGTACTGCCTTAAAGGCTGAGACAGGTGGCAAGGGCCTTCTCAGGCTGGCATGAGAACCTGGCCTGTGCGTGTTCTATTTCATTTTCTGCTGTTAACAGTGGTAATGCCTGTGAGCAGATGTGGTCACCCTGCAGGAACCTGTCAGGGCTTGACTGACTCACAGCTTCTCTTGACACAACTGCTGGTGCATAATATATTGAAGTCACTCATCTCTGGGTGTTAAGAAAAGCCCCCAGCAAACAAATAAATAAAGAAATGGTGAGATCTTTTCTGGCAAAATTGCTGTCCATATTTGTGCTGCATTGTTAGACAATTAACAGTTTCTGTGCAACAGGTATTAGAAATCATGAGGAATCACTAGTACATGCTTTGCCACCTAGCAGTGATGCTAGAGAAATTAAGAGCAAATTCTGTTCAAAGATTTTTGTTGCTGTTAAAGATTATAAATTGATCAGATTTTCCCTTCAGTGGAAAAAAAAAATAAAAAAACACACTCTGCTGTCAAAGAGCCTATAAGCAAAGCCAAAAAATTTATACTGTTTTGAGCCAAAGTAGACAGTTTGGCAACAGTTCAAAATGCAAAACAATTTGTTAAAATACACACCCAAAATAAAAATCCCATGGTTATCTGTGCAAAACATGTTTAATTCCTTGACAAGAAGGTGGTTTGCATTTAACTCAATGCACAGTGACTTAACCGTGTAGCCTCCATTCAGCATTTTTATCTTAATCACTTCCATGGTGTCAAACATCCATCTAGGTCCACAGACTGCAGCTGATTTTAAATTACTTCAGGTCAAGTTCCATGTCTAATAAAACCTAAATATACTGGGCTTCTTCAGAGTAATCTAAGGGAACATACAAGAGGAGTTAGAGAGTTGCAATTCTGAATCTTTCAGCAAAGATTAAGTCTTTTTATAGAGAAGGTGAGGAAATAGTGCACAGGACAGTTTGGATAAAAAGCCCCAGATCCCCATGGCGTGTGCTGCTGAATGCTGTCTGAATGTGATTTAGTGTACTCTTATTAAAATAATTCACAGTGTTTGCATTTTTATTGCCTATTTTGTTTTAATCTGTGGTAATTTTAACCATGTTCTAATCTGTCAACCTCATTGTATATTTGCGAACACTCTCTACTCAAGTGGCTCTGCTATGGAGCTGAAGTGCAGACAGTCTTCTTGATACGCCATTGAAATCAGCTTAATTATTAAATTGCCTTCAAACATTCGTTACATTCACAATAGTTAATGTAACCAACACTGTGAATTTAATTTTCCTTTGATTTAATGTAGACATAAGTATGTGCAAAAGCACAGGTCTTCCTGCTTCATAGCATGACATCACCTCATTTTGCCACAAAAGTGAAAATAAGGTATGATTGTGGCATGCAGCATGTTTAGGGCTAGGAAAGCTATGCCTTAGCAGAGGGAAGCACATTAGGACAAAAATCAGCCCTAAACACAAGAGCAAGAGCTCCTTCAGTTTTCATGTGCGTTAATATGGCTTAAAGTCAAGCCTGAGGGGCAGCACCAGCAGCATCACATACCACTTGAGCAGTCAGCTCCCCAGTCACCCCAGTAAAGGAGGGCCCTTTAATGAGTCCATGTTTTTCCTTCACCAGGGGAAAGCTAAGTAACGAGTGGCAGACAGATGAGAGGAAGAGGAGGAAGAAGAAGCTGATCACTTCCCAGCTCTTCTTTCAGTCAGCAGTGCTAGTTATTTCATCCACACAAGTACAGCCAGTCAGCAAGGCTCCCAGAACAAGACTACTTGCTCGTCTGTGCTCTGAACCTCTGTGCTACCACTGACTCCTGCCCCAATTGCAAAGCAGCTTCAGCCTGGCCCTGCATTTCTTTACTTTCAGCTAAGCAGCATGTGCAGCAATAGCTGTGAGATAATGTGTCAGAGGCTTGCACCTGGGCTGGCATCCAGGGTGTGTGTTCTCAGTAATGGCAAAGCCTGGACACAGCCTGTCCCATTGCATCTGCATTGTTGCAGTTGCTTGTGCTACCTCCACTCAGTCAGTGAAGCTTGCTGGCATATGTTGCAGTCATACATACAGATGCTGGATGCACCTTGTAAAGAATCTTTGGATATTTGTGATGTGCTCATCATTGCAGTATCTGGGCACTTATAAAATTGTGCAATTTGAGTAATTCCTGCAGAAGTGAGAAATAGTTTGATTTTCCATTATTCTATGAGGTATTTTATCCTAGAGGACAACAATGCGGATAATAGGAATTACACTGCAATAATATTTAACAGGGGAAAAGAGACTGTAATTAAGTATTAGAGACTTTACAAAATACTGTATGACATTTTTTGCACTTGAAATCTTCAGCCTATTAGAGGAAGCCTTTCTAAAAGGTATGCTTTAACTTAGTTTAAAATCATAAAATGGTTTGGGCTGGAAGGGACCTTAAAGATCATCTAGTTTCAACTCTCTGCCACTGACAGGGACTGCTTGGTGTGACCTGACCTGGCAAACGACCACAGCGTTGTGCTTCTGCAGCTTGTGCTATTTCACACAGCTGAATGGCTGGTTATTATGGTCCTGAAAATTATTAATCTAATCTGAACACTTCAACGCATAACACATAAATTGGTTGAGCTCAGTAAAAGAATTCTATTATTTCACTGGAGTTTATTGTGAGAAAGTTAAAAAAGCTACAGTACAGAAAGTTGTTACTCAGCTGACTGTCCTGGATAAGAAGCCAATGCAACTCCCATCCTTTGTATATCAGCCAAAAAATAGGAATCTTGGTGATGTTTTCAATTTGAAAAATTGGAAATGCCCAGAGGAGGTGACACATATTATGGAGAACAGTTTCTGGTAAGTAAGGGGATTCAAACGAGGAAAGATTGGAGGACATGCAAAGACCCATGCCATGTGGCTCTGTCTCTCAAGTTCTTACACCCCACACCCCTCAACTGTCTATGCACGTAAATGCATTTTCTAAAAGACTAGTGACTTTCAGCACTCAATTTTAAATGCATGCCAATGTGGTATTACCTTTAGAAATAAGTAGACTTTCTGTTTTGAGGCAAAGAAGACATGGAGTGCTATGTTTCTGCATGTAACACTCATACAGCTTTAGATTTTGTCATAAGGCCAAAAGCTTAGCAGTTGTGGGGGTTGAGCCATCTGGGAGAGAAGTCTGTCCGTCTCTATGCAGTTATATCTAGCAGGGCCCCTATTTGACCACTGTCATTTTAGTATCACAGTGCACCTAGTGCAAAATAGAAATAACTAAATATTTCTCATAACCTAACTTTTCCTTTCTGGTTACTGAGAGGAATATATGTTTTGTTATAGGAAGGTTTGTTATTTCTCATGTGTGTGTGTAAAAGGAGAGGGTATTAAAGTGCTATCCCTTATATTGGTCATTTCTATCAATGACATTTTCTGTGAGACTGTATTGTAGACCTATATACTCAATAAGAATTTATAGACAACACCAGCTCCGGGACAAATCATGCTCCATACACATGCTTCCTTTCTGTTGATCCACAAAATGTTTGCAAAGATTTTTGAAGTCAGAGAAACCAAATACCAAGAAAATTATTGTAGAACATTAGTAAGGCTCTTCCTTTTAAAAATGGTATCTATGTATGTATGAGTCTCCACAAAGTTTCTAACTGGCTTTCACTTGTGACTTACACAGGATATAGGACCCACTGGATTTTACCACTTTTAGCAGAAGTTCAAAAAATATATTTCTACTAGATCTTTGGCACAGATATAGCTTTTGCCATTCAGCTGGGATAAAAAGCTAGGATAGACGTGATACAACAAGTCGTAAAAGAAACCCAGAGAATAGCCTGGAAGGTCTGAAGTACACTTTCCTCTCACTGGGTATCGAAGACCATCCAATTACAACTTTGTCTTTTTACAATGTCATCTTTTTACAATGTCCCCAGGCTGTATGTACAGCAGGGTTACAATAAGCATCTGCTTACAAGTAATTTATGACATACTATTCTCAATTCCCTGCGAGGCTGTCTTAGAATGAGAAAGGTTTTTCTTAATCTTTTTCTCCCACCTCCGCTCCCATCTCTGCTTCCCTCCCCCTGCTCCAAATTATAGCAACTCATTGGGAAAATATACTAGGAAACGTATTTATGGAAGCTGTGATTTTGTCAGAGAATTCCACATTATCTTCTGGTAATATTTTGATAGGTAAATTAAGGTTCCATACTTGCCTTCACATGAAGTGCAACTATTTTCACTAAGATAAATGGCTGTTAAAATGAAATATATGTTCTTTGTTATATCTCACATACATAAGCACATGGAGTTAAATTTGATTCTGAATGATGTCATTCCAAAGCCTAAATACATACTAACAATATTCAAAATACACGTAACAGACCTTTAGCTGGTGAAAATCAGCACAATAACCAATTTATGAAATTAGGAGTAAGGGGATACCACAGTAGAAGGGTACTTTACCTGAGATAATGCTGTTTGCTTCTCAGCAGAACTCATTATCCTGGATGGATCTCTCAGCTAACATAGTTACACAGCAGCTGTTAGCCAGGCTAATCTGTTTAGAACTGGTTTGGGTAACCCTGCATCATACATACCCTTTCAATGTATTGAACCACACAAGGAATATTTCAATTCATGAGGATAACTTCAAGGCTTGCTCACCTGAAAAGTCTGGTTATCTCATAATGAGAGTCCTTTTGACTATATTGTCTGTAGATAAATTATCATTAATATTTCACTTGATTTTAAGGAAAAGAAAAAAATGCTTGATGAGTAGATCTATTTCATTAAAAACAAAGGTTTAAAGTTCTGCAAAGACAAACAGAATATTTTGAAATCAGTATGCATTTTGGAGGGGGTTTGGATGATGCCATCATTGAACTTCTTCTTTTCCATTGCCCTACATCTTTTATAGTAAATTATGCAAAGTGGATGTAATATGTTACAATTCTTATATAGAAGGATTTAATTTTGCTTGCTGAAAATTACTGGCAGAGAGGAAGGAAGAACATACAGGGATGTGTAACTCTCTCAATGGTCTAGTTTACAGTTGGGATGACATTCAATCAGGAGATTGAGAATATTACCTAGAGCTAAGCAGAACACTTTTCCCATGTTGCTCTACCAGCTCTGCTCCTGTAAAGCCATGTCATGTCAGCATCAGGCCTTACTGCACTACATGAAAGTCCATTCTGGTGATGTATCTGGGAGAAAAAGATGCACCCAGGATGATAGCACGTAGTCACAGTTGTGTTGATTATATGTACAATAAAAGCAAGATTTCTGAAACCAAAATGTTATATTATTCCTTGCATTTCCTGTCAGATAAGGTGGTTCTGTGAAGTTCAGTCAGATGAGAGACTGTAGCAAGGCAGTGTTGTGTGTAAGAATTAAAAGAAAGGCTTGGTCCTTCAGCTCAGTGAGATGCGCAGGGGTGGAGAAGAGATTCAGAGCAGCTGTGTGGAGAAGAGCTTGCAGGGTGTTGGTCGATGAGAAAATGAACATGAGCCGGCTTCAGTGTGCACTTGCAGCCCAGAAAGCAACTGTATCCTGGGCTGCATCCAAAGGAGCGTGACCAGCAGGGCCAAGGAGGTGATCCTGCCCCTCTACTCTGCTCTCGTG
>JBCJKH010048522.1:0-17241 GCA_039877255.1 Loriculus beryllinus
CAGAAGAGTTTAGATGCATGTTTTTTAGGAAGAGCAGCTAGCTTATGTTTTCTGACATCTAGCCTTTTTTTTTTTCAGAGCAGTAATTGCATTGGCTTTGTAAGGAAAAATTGATGCTGTTATTAAGAGTCTGCTAATCACCGTTACAAAGAAGAGTATTATCCCTGTAACAAGATTATAGTGTTACTAAATGTGTCCTCAAAGTTTATATTTAAAGACAGAAAGGTGATAAGTTTCCAAAGTGGGGTGTTTCATTATGTGGATCTCATTAAAATTAGCAAGCCCATGTGACTTAAAAAATGACTTCACCGTAGTATGAATGACAGACAGAAATCTGTGTTGGTTTAACACTACCTGTGTTCTCCCAATGAACAGTTTTTAAAGAGTAGGAACCTAAATGCAAGGTATTGAAGGGGAAAGGGTGCAGTAGGACAGACCAGAATGGCATTTCTCAACACACTGATGAATTAGTCTTGGTGCAGAAGACAGGTGTCCAGACAGTGACACTGTTTGCATTTATGCCTGGGAGAAAATAAACAGTCCATAAAATTCCCACTGATTTATCAGGAACTTTCCAGGATGATGGCAGGAGCTAACCGCAATACCTCTGGTAGTTGTGGCTGTAAGTCAGTGGGAACCATTATTGATGTTATGAGAGAGTATGGTATTATCTATACAGGGTAACATAATATAGGTATATAAAAAAATAGATCTAAAGCAGAAATATGTGGGATTGAGCTGATTTAATTGGAATGTTATTGACTTCAAGGGGAACAGGATCAAGTCCTTCATATAATTCTTACACTTAGGTGATACTTTGTTTGCATGGCAGTTTAAGAAGGAAGCTTGAGAGATTTTAAAACTATAAAGTATGTTTCTGGTGTGTTGTTGCTATACATAGAAATGGAACTTGTTGAAAACTTAATCTTTTGGCCTAATTGTATCTGAGTTCCATGGACAAATCAGGTATGCTTAAAGAGGGAGGGTCGAGTAGAAGAAAGAAGCATTTTCTTTTGACAGTTGCTCCAATATTAACTCTACATATCTACTTAGCAGAGCTACATAGTCAAAGCACTAAGCTCAAGTGTCAACTGGAACATTTGTTGAACACTAGCTATCCAATTGACAGATAAATTGGGTTTCAAGCCATGGCCTATACAAAAGGAAAAGTTGAAATAACTGTGTAACCCATTCTGTCTTTGATCCAGCCCTGTGGGAAGAAGAAAAGCCAGTTTGAAGGCATCAGTGAAGCTCCAGGTGAGAGTACCAAGTATTGCTCTCAAGTGGTTCAGAACTGTTTAGGGAGAGTTAGTGCTTTATCAATTAGTAAGACTTGTAATTATCTCTTTCAGTAAATGCTTTTGGTGGAAAAAAACCCCTTATCCTCCTTTTCTCATAGACAAGTTATATTCAGTTTGCAGGTGAAGGAAGATGACAAGTAATTTTAGCACCCAGTGGCTTAAAGGAGTTCAGATGACCACTAGAGTAATATTAACTTGTCAAATTGATCAGTATTTTCTGCCACTGTAACAGTAGAATGGATGGCTGGAGACAATAAAATTGTTTCAATTATACTGCATTAAGCATCTTCACGAAGAAGTGAAAATGCAGAAAGCAAAGAGGAAAGGATCTAGGAAACATGCTCAACAATGACAAGAATTTCACTGGGACTATTTGAGTGAATACGCCATTAGAGATGTATTGGAAGAAATATCTATTGAAGGTGCTGGCAGCTAATTTGTACTTAGAATCGTTTAGGTTGGAAAAGACCTTTAAGATCAAGTCCAGCTGTTAACCCACCACTGCCATGTCCAACACTAAACCATGCCCCTAAGCACAATATCTACCTGACTTTTAATACCTCTAGGTGACACAACTGCTTCCCTGGGCAGCCTGTTCCAACTCTTGATAGCCTTTTCAGTGAATAGATTTTTCCTCATATCCAGTCTAAACCTCCCCTGATGCAATTTCAGGCTGTTTTCTTGTGTCCTATTGCTTCTTACCTGGGAGACGAGCTTCTTACCTTGCTACAACCTCCTTTAAGGTAGATGAAAGAGCAACAAGTTCTCCCCTGAGCCGCCTTTTCTCCAGGCTTAAACAAGCCCAGTTCCCTTAGCCATTCCTCCTAAGACTGGTGCTCCAGACCCTTCACCAGCTTCATTGCCTTTCTTGGACTCTCTTCAGCACCTCAATATATCTCTTGTAATGATGTACCCAAAACTGAACACAGTATTCAAGGTGCAGCACCACCCGTACTGAGTAGAGGGGGATGATCACTGCTGTTGGCCGTCTTGGCTGTCTGGGAGCAAGCTGGCTCATGTTCATCTGGTTGTTGACCAAGACTCCAGGTCCTTTTCTGCTGGGCAGCTTATTAGCCACTTTTCCTCAAGGCTATAGCCTTGCATGGGGTGGTTGTGATCCAGTTGCAGGACCCAACACTGAACCTTGTTGAACCTCATAAAACTGGGGACAGGGCATGAAGGGGAGGAATCACTGACTGTAGAGGTTGATGAATCTAGAGGAAAGGGATAAAGCCACCCTTTTTTTTATACACTGTGATATGACATTATAATAAATAAAAAAGAAAATGCACGAGCTCTGCCTCTTGCAAACTGAATAGCTAAAGCCAAGCTCCAAGTAATGTGGGAATTGACTCTTGTGCCTAGAAAAACGTTTGAATAAACCCTCAAATTTGTGTTAGCTCTTGAATTTTTGTCAGCCCAAAGCTAGAGGGAAAGCGTCTCTTTGTGTTGCTGTGTATATGACTTTTCTTTACTCACTGGAATGCACGAGAACATCATGGAAAAAGTTTCAACTAGCAAAAGCGAATGTGAAATATATATTTTCAGAGGATAAAAATGTTATGAGCATCTACAAACAACTGACAAGAGGGTTTGCTATGGTAAGAAAATGGCCACCTATGACCTCACTCAGATTCAGTTTGACTTTTCACTTACTTGAAACATTCCTTTTTATATGCTGGTTTATATATTTTACTCAGTGAAATGTTTGGTTTATTTAAAAAACATAAAAGTGTAGGCAGTCTCTCTGTCCATCCCAGTTAGTGTGCTCCTCTGCAACCAGTAAATCCAGCAATAAATTCTGTGTGATTTAAACGCACACAGAGATTTATATTTATGCTTACAATGTCAGTATAATTTTACAGTCAAGACACAGTACATATACTCTGCTGTAAGTACTAGCTTGATATAGTAAACTCAAAAGAGCACATTGGGGGTTAGCAGTTAAAGCTGAAAGTGAAAATCAAGAAACAGCAGTAGTACTGCTTTTGTCTTCAGCATGCTCTTCAAGATGTGAGATGCTCCAGTGGGTGGGAGACCTATGCACCACCCCCCCAATTCTGGGGATAACCCCAGCAGATATGCTTTACAATTACCTTTTCTTAAAATGCCAATTAACCCTTTCAGGGTTTTGTGGCATACTGTGAGCAAGCAGGAGAGGGGCACTCATTTATCCCTTATATTGAACGTCATAACCAATTATAAGGGGGTTGGGGCAGGAGGAACAGGTCTTATGCTACTGTAGATGTATCTGGAGTGCTTGCTGGGTATATCCTTGTGGGTTTTAACATTTAGGAAGGTGTATGGTTTTGTTCTAAAAGAAGAATACACCAAAAATACAAAAATAAAGATAAATGAAGTAAAACCAGCTAAAAATACAGCTTTATTGAATGAAATAGGAAAAAGGTTTTAATTCTTTTTGGCAATGTTGTTAAATCTTACCGGCTCAGGAGACAAAGACAGTTTTAATTTCATGAAAGTGATCTAGTGTTTATGCTCACAAAATGTAGCCACTGGTGTACATCAAATCTTAACTCTGTGAAAGTAATTAATAGCAGGCCACTGAGAGACTGAAATTTCATCATAAAAATAACCTAAAATATTAAGGTTCTTATGGGAAATAGAATAATACTAAGATGAACTAGAACAAAATATTGCTAGAATAAACCTAGAATGGCATTAATTAACCTGAAGATTAACTTGGCCCATTTAAATATGTTTTGCTACTTGGACTCTGATCCTTCAAATCTCTTGTGGAGATTGATTCTTCCATGGGGTCTCATTTGGGTGACTTATTCAAGATGAATAAAGGTTAGAGGAATGGCCATGTTGGTTAATAGCCGGTCACATTTTTCCAGTGTTGCCAGTGAGGTTTTTTTGGATGTATTTGACCGTTTCTTTCATTTGTAATGTATTGGACTACGTTGTGAAACGAAGTTATTTATCTTGTCATTTATATGAGAAAGGTGAGAAAAAGAAGGTAAAAGTGCTAAATCTGCTGAGTGGGCTTTCAGTACATAAATAGGTAACACTTTAAGAATCTCTGGTAGCTCCCATTAATCTGTATCCACAACTTTTCCACATCACATACCTTCAGGGGCCAGAGGAAAGAGTAAGAACCTGATGTTTCTGATCACAAGTACTTCTGTCTTCTGATGTGGGCTGAAATGCTTCACAGAAGCTCTGTGGTTGCTAATGACGAAGTTCAAGCTGCTTGTTTTACTAAGGAGGAGTTGATGCATGCGCAACTGAGACTGGTGAGCTTTTAAGTAAAAAGCTGGACTGTGACAACTTCTGTTGAGTTGAAAGAGAATATTGGAAGATATAGACTTGTGGGTCTGTACATTGGAGGCCTCACCTCCCCAGAACTATTCCCAGGACTTCCATTAAGTCAGGATGGATATCATCCTTAGCAGAGGATGCAGTTGTGCTCTGGACCTTAATTTCTCCACATATTTACCTCTGAGGAGGGAGGAATTTGGCTGAAGTAGATGAAACTACAGAAAATATGAATTGGACTTGGACTGGTGAAAGGAATGTGAGAATTAGCTTGGGTTTTGAGTAAAATAATTTAAATCAGCTCATCTCATCAAGGATATTTACTTGTCTTTGTAGAAGTGCAGTGTTCAGTTTGGTTTTGGTATTGGATCAAGCTCTCAAATGAGATAGGGATATGCTACCCTTATGTTCTTAGAAATCTCAAGGCTGAGCACTAGCAAGCAAAAAGAAAGCAATGCTAGGTTCTACACTAAATATTTTACCTAATATTAAATTTTCCAAGTACATATTTAAATTATTCGTTTTGCAAGTGCAAACTGTTGGTGATGCACTGACAGGAAAATTTCCATTATAAAGTTTTCGCAATCAGCAATCATCAGGCATTTGACAATGAATGAGAACCAACATTTGCTCTGTGAGACTTTGAATATACTGAGAAGGTAAAATGTTTAGGACACCCTTCCCATTAAGTGCATTCATCTCTTATTTAGAGTGTATACAAAATACCCATGATAAAATCAAGGGCCATCTTTGAGGCACATGCATTTTAAGAAGCGCAGCACCTACTGAATTGGAGATTTAAAAGCATTTAGCTATTTTAAAAAGATGATATGTCTTTTATATATACATGCACACACACATACATATATATGAACCTCCGGCGGGACAGGTAGATATATATAAAGATAAGTATGACAGTCTTGACTTGCATGCGAAATGTTTGCTGCCCACATTAGACATATATCTGTAAAATAAAATGTATCCTTTGGAACCAAGACAAAACTGTTTTGCTTTCTGGAAGTCCCTGTTTTTACTCAACATGTGAAACGGTAAAGAAAAATGGTATGATTTCATCCAGAAAAGGAAGTGCTATTAATGTCCTGTCAAAAGGAAGGAAGCAGTGTCTATCTTTAACTGATTTCTAGATGTCCACATGTAGCACAGCATCAGAATTCTTGGTGATCATCCGTGCTACCTGTGGTGCAATAGTGAGGTATAGCAGGGTAAATGAAGTACAATTTCAGCAGTCCTGACAGGACAGGTTGAGAAATAAGGGTCTACTATAATGATTTCCCATGGAAACATGTGGTAATCCAGGGGAGAAAAGAACCTCTGAAGGTCATTGCCAAGGAAAATGACATACTATACCTTTTCCAGCATCCAAGTTTGGTCACAAAGCTCAAGAAAATTATAGGAAGATATATGTACTGTGCACAAGCACATACACATACGCATTGGTTTGCTGTGTACTATATAATAGTATCTGGGGTTTTCAGCACCTGGGATTTTAATGGATTGTCTTTGGACAGGCAGAGCAGAGGAAGATGAGATGTTTGAGTCATGTCTTGCAGAGAGAGGGTGAGAACCTGAAGATGGTGATTTTGCAAGATTGAATAACACAAACTTAAGTATAGGGTGGGAGGGTTGTTGAAACGTCACTGATGGGCATGCTTGCAGGTTAACCAAAAAGTGAAGAGAGCTAGGCAGCACTTTCCATCATGCCATCAACAATTGATACCTTTACATTGTCGCATTACTTTGTGCTTCAAATCAAAGTTTTTAGGTAGTTTTCTATCTGTATCTTTATTCTCTAGTTCCATAAAATATTACTCAAAGAGACTGTTTTGTACTTTTCACTTTGTTTTCGTGCACAATAGCTGGGTTTTTTTTATTTCCAGGATATTCGGCTTTTTAATCTAGTTGTGATCAATTGTGTTAATATGTTCTTTATCTCTGTATGGTCCAAAATAACTTAGTCTGTATAAAACAAGAGTAAGATCACTCTTAACTCCTAAAATATACAAAAAATGCTCTAGCACTGATGATGTCATAAATTCTGTATCTGTTCAGGCTGCCCATATCTGCTTTAACGAGTCCAATTTTTAAACAGTTAGCAAAGTAGAATTATCTCCTTGTTAAAATAAACAGCCTTCAATGGGCTCCTAAATTCATACATATTTAAAAAACATTAAACATGCTAACAAACCCACTCAAAAGAATACATCAGTATATTATATCAATTATTTTCTCACTCTCTACGTCTTCTCCCCTCCACTCCACTATCAGTCATAGGTAGTGACTAATCTAGAAGGCAAAGTTGTGGAGAATAGAGGGGAAGAGAAACGTGCAGTTTTGCTTCTTGGCTTGAACAAGCTTTGTACAGTGTTAATGAAAGAATGTTTCTTGTGGTGAAGAAATGCTAATGTGAAATTTTCTCTTTCCCTCAGCACACTCATACATTAGAGATATTTGTAGTAGTGGCGATGCAGGCTGCAATAGGTGGATGGATATTTACCCAAGAAAATTTAAGCCATGCCCTTTCATTTTCAGAGAGCCGCTACCTAATCTCAGTGTAGCATCAAGACAAAGGACACCTCATTCCATTTGCCTCTGCCCTGCAAAAAATAAAGGGGAGGGGGAGAGAAGAAAACCCCCACAACCCTTTGTGAATGCAATTAGAATAATGGTCTGGGGGAAAAAAAAAAGATAAAATACAGATTTCTCCCCGACCTGGGTTGGATTACTTCCCCATGCCCCTGCCTTTATTGGGCGATTTGGAGTTTCATTAGAATTCAGAATTCCTGCAGAAAGAAAACCCACAGTGGCACGGACTTCTCTTTCAAGGGGATTGCAGGCTGACCCATCAAAATGAAAAGGCTCAATGTTTTGCTGACAGGTCCCTGAGCAGGCCTGAGTGACAGCTTCATTTCAGCACTTCTCAGATGAGATTTGAATTGGGGGGGTGGAGGGAGGTAGTAGGAGAGAGACTTTGTTCCCTAAAAAGTGTCAGTGTCAAACTCTGCAGTTCAAGTTCTAGTGTCTGATGTACAAAATCAAGTCAGAAATCATCTCAGGCTTGCCTGCTTTCCAGTTTATTATTAATGCCTCTCTAATATTAGCGCGCATGAAGCTTCATTTAAATCTTGGAGTTCATGTCAAGTGCACATTGTTCCTTTTATTGGAAATAAAAAAAAAAGAGATGGATTAAAGTACAGTGAACTGCTGCATAATGTCTGCATGAAAGATTACTTAGTAGCATTTTTCTCTTGTGATAATCAAAACATTTGTGAGAGCCTGATCCCACCTTCTCTGAGGTCTGTGGGAATAGGAGCAAATTTCTTCTTATAAATTAGGTCTTTCTGCCTACAAAATATATGTATGGGTAAGAAAATCCCTGAAGGTGTTCTCACTTTGATTTAAAGTTCAAAAAGCAGCTTTGTGGATACTTCATGATATCTGAAATGAGCAACTTCTTATTGTTTATCTGAATATAAAAATGGTGAAAATGTTCAAACCCATCCCTGCCAGCCAGGCAAGTGGAGCCACATAAGCATCTTACCCTGTTCTTATAAAGGAAGGAAAACTCATTCACTTCCTACTTGTTCCATTACTAAAGGTTGATTGGCTATATGCAGGGATGTGAGCAAATGCTTTTCCTAAAAGCTTATTTTGCTTTTCAGGTATGATGTTATCATTCAGAGCTTTTATTAATTATATTTCTTTTCCTCCTTTCTTGTGTATATTACTGTGCTCTTTAGTTTGAGTAAAAAACTCAACTGGTTCAGTTTGCTTTTAGGAGCCATCACAGATAGAGGAACAGAAAAAATAGTCCACCTTATTCTTGAGATTAATGTTAGAATATTATGTCTGAAAATACACGTCTTCTAAGTAAGTTATCCTTATACCTCATTCCTATACCTTATGATGTCACCCTGTCAGTAAAAGTCACAAAACCAGATACTGTTCCATAGCACAAATCTTTTCTTGACATTCAAATCCTTTTCTTATTCTATGTTTGGAGAATTTTCAAGACGAATAAAAGAGAAGTTTAAACAAACCCCCAGCATATTCCCATAAGGTAGTTAAAAAGAAGCAGACAACTCTGTGCACTTTTGGCACAGTTAGCTATGACTATAAATTGTGTTTTATGTACTGTATTAGCTTTGGAACAATTTCTACTGTAGTTTATATTGATGGAAAGCTGTTGTAACTTCAGCAAAGCTACAGCCTTTACCGTGTAGGTAGAAAAGGAGTTTTGATGTCTGAGAGAAGTATATTAAGTTTTAACTCTTACATGAATGTGATGAACAGTGCTGTGTTACTGTGGTTGTACTGTGTTTCTATTGAATGTAACAGCCATTAGTGACATAAAATCCATGTAAATGGTCAGAGTGCGTGTTAGGACCATCCTGAAGGAAGTTCACTTTGTAAACTTTAGCTAATTATCCCTGGTTTGCTTTGCTTTGCTTTGCTTTAAGGAAGTGCCTGCATTTGGAAAATGGAGAGTGAAGACACTAAGACTGAAAAGCCTCTCAAAGTTTTATTTGCATCTTGTCCTACTTCTGTGCTTTAAGAAATCTGGCTATTTTTAGGTTCTATGGATTAGGGAGTGCAGAGAAAAACCTCACTTTGCTCAAAACAGGTTTCCTGTGTAAAAGGTACCTGTCTTTTATGGAACACGAAATAATAATTTCCTCTGACCCTGGGGAAACCTTGCATTATGCTACTTATGCTTTCAAAATGTACTTTTATAGCAAAGTTTCTGTATCTTGCAAAGATTGTGGACCAGTTTCAGGTCTGAAGCCAATAGGCCTAGCAAATTCTATCCTTACTCATCCCAGGGAAGTATTTGGTGCCAAATGTTTAAAAGGATCAATTCAGCAACAGTACAGCTTTGAGATTACATATGCAAGGAAAAACTGTTCCAACACAGAGGCACAAATTTCTCCTATTGAAATCAATGGGTGAATTCAGCTGACTTTGTAATAGCAGTAGAGATGTGATAAGAAAGTGCTCATTAAAAAAATTCCATAAAATATAAAATTATACAGTTTTTAGAATCTTATTTGAGAATCCAACTTCTCAAGCAATGGGAGTAGGAACATATCAGAACAATCAGGCAAATACATAGAGAAACACAGAAAAGAGGAATATATTATGCTGAAATTTGAGACAGGTCAAGTCCAGTTATGTATGCTAAATGGATACGTGTAATATTTGGATCTTGTAAAGCCAAAATGGACAAAATATCAGTAAATTGCACTAGGAAAAAATCCTGTGCTGGTTGAACAGTTTGACTTTCATGTCTCTTTCACATAACTTCAGACAAAGTACCAATATTGTGTTTGAGCAACCATATAAACTAATGCTTGTGAGTTGTCAGGATTCAGGCTGTGGGTCAGTGGCAGAGCTGCGAGTTGAACCCACTGCCAGTCCAGGGCCCTGTCAAAAACTGCTGCTTGTTGAAGCTTTGTACTGAGCAAGTTGTGGTCTGTTGACTTTTTCTTGCTCCCTGTATTGATAAAAGCTGGGAAATGCTGCTGGAAGTTGTGCGCTGTGTTTTGTGAATACCTGCCTGAGCTAGTAAGGAAGGGAGGGCATGAGAGGACTTGACAGTGCATGTCCCATGCCTAAATGTTCTCTGTTTTCTTTTCTGCTCTCTCCTCCGAACTTCCCCCCCCTTTCCATACTCCTATTGAAACTGGGTAAATCTCAGGTGATAAAGTGGAGTTTGGAGCAATAAGGGGGGCAAAGTTGATGAAGATACCTGCAAGCTGTGCTCCCGACTCGTCCCCTTCATTAATATCAGGTCACAGAGGTAGCTGCAGCGAGACAAGAGATCAGTCCCGTGTTCAAGCCAGGCTAGATCTATTCTGCTTTACTCCTTTATGTAGTCTTCCCAGTTTCAACCTTCTGCGGAAGGTAAGTCAGAGAGGCTTAAAAATGTGTGTGCTGTAATGCCATTGTAATAGCTGGTTTATTTTTAGATCGAGCTAGCTGTACAGTGGAAAGAGAATGTGTTGCTTATTTTTGTGTTGTTATTGCTTCCTCATTTTCCCCTTATCAAATCCCAGATTTTTCCCCAAATCCAATTTGTTTTTTGAATTCTAAATCCTAATGTGCTGTGCTCTTACCAGTGAGGTTGTAAAATCCATTGAAGATGAGATGTAAAATCCATTAAAGGAAAGATAGATCTTTTGTGGGATTTTTGAGGGTTGGAGATAGTTAATCAGATCACCTATTACAAATACTGCTTGAAGAGCTTCCAGAAGAGAGCAGAAAAGAGGAGAAGCTGTTGTAGAGGAGTTAACAGATTTCCTTAGAGAAAGATACTTTTGTAGTTATGGAAGTTATTGTTTAACAACTTGCATAAAAACATGTACCTGGATGCTGATTCTTTGTATGAATAAGCTGCACAGGCGTTTAAGCCCCAACAGCTCAACATACAAGTGGGTGAGCTTTACATCAAACATGGGTATAAGCACTTTGAATACAGCTATTTTCCTCCTCAAACAAAGCTGTCGAATGTATTGAACGTCTATGTTCTCATGTTACTGTCCTCTCCTGGCATCCTAACACATCTCATGCATTCCTTGCAGTGCTTTCAGAAAGTTGGCTTAGGAACTATCATTTCATGTTGGCGTCTTTGAGCGTGACGTATCCCGAGAGCAAAAAATCTAGATCCAGTTCTACCACGTCATCGGTTTTGCTGGCACTTCATTGTCCATAAAGCTTTCAAACTCTTCTGCCGAGTTCAACACGATAATGAAGTGAAGGGGTTGCATGGAGGAGGCAAAACTTTTTTCTTCACATTTCCCCCCCTCCTTTTTTTTTTCCTCTCCAGGTTCACACCAGATAGGCATTTTTTACAGCCTGAAAGGGGATGTTTTCTTTTGTTAATAGCTTACAATCAGATGAAAGGACTCATCACTCTATTTTAGTGCTCCACCACATGGCGTGTATCTTTTATAAATTACAGGCTGGCGTTGTGTGCACTGGGGGAGAGAAAGGTTGGTTTTCTTGCTGTGAGCCATCCTGCCTAATTGTCGTATGCAAATAAAAGCAATTATAAGGCTTTTAGGGTGAAGGGATGACAGCTGAGTTTGGCAGTTGAGGAGGCCTCACCCACCTTGTTGTCATAGCAACAGGGAGGAAAAGGACAAAATGGTGTGTATACAGTGGAAACATTTATTTTGGTTAAAGAATTAAAAATACATATACTGCTGTTATCATGGAACATCAATATGTGTAATGAATGGGTTTGTTTAAAACATTACAGAAATTAAACTGTATTTATTCTTTGGCCCTTTAAATGATCCTTGTCACTGAACTACCATTTACAAACCATCACTTGTGATTTTAGCTGCTACTTTTAAAGTTATGAACAGATCATAACAATCCATTCAATAATTGGGAGATTATAAGTTTCTGTGTTTTAGCACATCTATTTTGATATTACTAGACCCAGAGCTGCATGAAGGAGAGGGACATTCAGTGGTGTGTCCGTGAAGGGGAAACAGTGAAAAATAATAACCTATTAGCAGTCCATAAAGTTCAATATAAAATATGTTTGTGCTAAAGTGTTAAACAAGTAGAACAAATAGCGTGCTAGTAGCATACAAAATTAAAACGAGTCACAAATGGATATTTTCTATGGCAATTTATTTCACAATTACTCTTGTGGAAGCTTTCATGAATTAAATATGAGTTCTATCTTGAAATTAGGTGTTATAAGGCTAAATTACAAGAGGCAGCCAGTAATTGAGGTGGCTGAAACACGGGGTTTAGTGAACTAATCTCTTGCTGTGTCACGTGGCTATCCTCTTGCCAATGGGAAACCTCCCCATCACAAAAACAGAGGCAGCTGAGAAAAATTGATTTCTCATCTGAGCCATATTTGATAGCTTTTGAAATCGAAAATTGAAATTAACTAACCTAAGCCCCGTTGTAACAAAAGAGCAAATTAAATATGCAACATGGCTTCCCATTGGCAGCAAGAGGGCCTGCCGAGGTAAATTTGTAAATAGAGCTTAAGATGCAATCCTCCCTTCTCCCCCTCCTCCTTTTTCCTTTCTCTCAGTGTAAAAGTATAAGTCTGCAATGGCTTAATAAATTATTTATATATTAAAAAAAATCATCAGCTGCAAATGGCCACTGTGGTTAAGGTCTTCCATGGAAAAAATCATTGCGTTAGAAGAGATCATTGAATGAAGCAAAATTAAAACCATCCACACTCATCCTTGAGCTTGGAATAAACTGTGCATGAAGAGACTATGTTTTCTTCTAAAGAAAAGTTTTACAAATGGAGATTTATAAAAAGGGCAACAAAACCAATCCAAAAATCAGACCAGTCTTTTAGGTTTTACAGACAGCTAGGGCTCAAATACACATTTTTATTCTTTCTTTTCATTAACCCCAAACAATAATGGCATAATGGCTTTTTGAGCTTGGTGGAGTATCCACATGCTTGCCTTTTGTCTTGCCTTTGCACATCCTAACACATTTCAAAGGATTCTGACAGTGAATGCTAATGATTCAAAAGGTGCTTCTGCAGAGCTGTGGATTTACAGTGGGATTCCCTGAAATGAAGGCAGCCAACAAAATCAGTGATGCCATGCTCTAAATACTGTTTTCTGTGCTTTTAAAAGGGGGAGGAAAGGGGGGCAGAAACAAACACAGCTAAGACATCAGCCTTCAGCATTCCTCTCTTACAGGGTTTCTGCTTTTCTCTGCTCAGATTTGCATGGGAAAACAAATGATTTCATTCCAATACTTGAGTAGAAACATGTATAAAGATATAGATCCAGATCCCTGTCTGCATAAATCAGGATAGCTTCTTTAACTTCAGAGGATTTATGCTACTCTACATCATCTGAAGGTCTATCTCATGAAATTGTTCCACTTTCCTGCTGAGGCTGTTCAGATCTGAACTGTATAAAATCTCATGACAACTGTAATGGAGGATATTACACTTAGCCTGTCTGTCATCCCAGGGATCTTGTAAAATCATTTTCTGTTCTAATTTATTACTTTTAGTGTCAATCAGCTGCCGACAAGCTGAGTAACATCATTAGGCATTGAGTTCATCTACTCAGCACTTTTTAAATGCAGTTTAAGTAGTTGTCTCATTATGTGTAGTAGGACGGAAAGTCAAGGTTCAAGGAGTCTTCCTTTTTGGCAGATACTGTTGAAGTCTGTACTATTATCTCTGAAGGAAAAAACTCACAAGAAGATAGGTCTTTTTTTTAAGGATTTGAAAGAATGAAAAGAAGGCAGTAAGATGCAGGTAAAACTCACTGTAGAAAGTTTGGCTCTGATTTCCCACTGCTTTACTTTGTATTTACCTCAGATGCACAAGTTGAAAGGTGTGAGGATAGAGAGAGGCAGTGATGAATCGGAGATTTTGTATAATGTGGAGCTGGTGGCTTCCAGCCATGAACTAATAAGTGATCGGGGTTCATCTCGTAACTGAGAGCCTGCTATTGCTGTGCAGGCAATATAATGGATGGAAATAAACTGTGTGCCAATCCTGTAATAGAAAACATTGATTTCATCAGCCCTCAAATAGAGTATGATTTTTATTTAACACTATTACATGTCAGAAATGACTCCCCAGCACTGGATGTGGGTAGGTAAGAGTGAAACTCATGCAGATTTGCTCAGAATCATATTTAGGGTTGTTTTTAAAATGTTTATCAAAAATGTCAGGGCAAACAAAAGCTCTCCTAGAAACCTGAGGGCTAGCTTGACTCTGGGCTAGATCATGAAGAAGGGCCTTGTGGCTACCCCTCAAGTTCCCTCATTCCTCAGCCACTTCCCAGCAGCAGTTCATGTCAGAAGATAGTGCTCCTGTGTCAGTCTTCATGTTTCTGCTCCATTTGAGTAAAGTTCTTCTGACCGTGTCTATATAATAAACTACTTGTCTTGGGAAGCCCCAGAGCTTCTGAAATGTATTGATTCAAGGACAATGAAGAGTGGGGGTCCTTTCTGGGAAGCCCCAGTTGATGAGTGCAGGAAGAAGCTAAAGAGAGGAAATAATGGTGCTGGGTTGGGTGGTGACTGTGTGATTTTTCTCAGGCAGGACATGGCTATTTTGGTGTCCATTTCTCGTATAGCTCCCTGATGTGTGATTAGGGAGATGAAGCAATCCTAATGCACTGGAATGGATTTTACCATAATTTAGGAGATGTTAATTGCAGCCTGGAACAACTGGTTAAACTGGTGGGACAATGTCAGGAGGGGATAACTTTTCTAGTGTGAATGACTATTTAGGATACTGCTACCTTGATTTCCTTACATTTTAGAAGAAGAAGTGCGTGTTGTGTCATATAGAAACAACACAGGCATGATACTATATGTTTTCTGGAGGATACTGAGAATATGCTCCTTTAATAGAGTAGTGGAAAGTATTTTATAGATGGTCTATCATATTCATGTTAAATTATTTCATCGGAGAAGCTGAGAGTTACTTTAACTCTGTCTCAGTGTGACTGAAGCTTTTTCTCAACACATTTATTTTATAAATAAAGATAAATAGAAAGTTTGTCAGTCCTATCTAAAACTCTTGGAACACAATTGTTCCTAATTAATAGGAGTCTAATATGTGCGGTATAATGTTCCTGTTAAACATAAATTAAAAGGTAATATGAAAACACAAGTTGATAAGCATTTCCAGTTCATCTAAAACTATTAGTGGTTTAAAGTCCAGCCCCCGTCCCCTTAACATACTGCTTTATATGACGTTCTGTACATTTTAGATTTAGTTACTAAAGCCAGCAGCTTTCATGGTATCCATCCAACAGGATATTGTAATCAGAGTGCCAGTAATTCTGGGAAGCATCAAAAAAATGCTTCAGAGGATGTTTAGTCAGAAGAAAATCACAGCAGAGACAAATCTGAACCATTTGTGCAAAAGGAAAATTTCCTGCAGAACTGTAGAACAAATTCTACCAATAATTGCACCTACTGGGCAAGTCAGATAAGGATGCAGTACACAGTTTAAAATAGCAATCTTGAAACTGCATATGTATCTGTAGAGTGCATACGGGTGCATTCTGCTCTAAGTGGTATCTTTGTATTACATGTGAATTGTTCATTTTAAGTTTACCTTTAAAGATAATTTTTTTCTATTATTAGAGCAATTATTGGAATTATGAGAATATTAATATTTGGCAACAGTTACGCTATGGAAAGATATGACTTTCTGTACCCAGGAGTGCAATTCTTTAAATAGTTGCAAATCCTCTGGGGACCCCAATATTCAGATTGGTCTAGACTGTATTGTGAACTCCTAAATTGAGCTTCAAACCAGAGTATATTTAAACACTTTAAATGTGAATAATTTGGCTTACTCGTGTGTATGAAGGTAAGCAAATGAGAATGGGAAGGGGTTCTCAATTTTTCGACTCAGTTGCTTCAAATTGAGTCATAGCTTTGTGCTTTATATAGCAACAAGGCCCTGATTAAGCACTTAAGCATGTGCTTAAGGTTAAGCATGTGATTAAGTGCTTTGCTGACCTAGGGCTTAAGTACCCTGTAAAGCATTGAAAAAATGAATAAATCAAATTTAGGTCAAATCCAGCCCTGTGCTCCATACCTAAGGTAACAGCAAAGCAGAAGGTAGGAAGCTTTGCTTTCAGAGGCTCGGAACAGCAGGGCAGGATTACAGCCTGACATCAGGGGAGCACTGGGGAGGGGGGAGCAAGCGGCTGTGACAGCCTCTGCTTCAGGAGGGCACGGGCTGCCAGTCGGAGACCTCAGTCCGGTCCTCAGCTGGCTGTCACATACGCTTCAGTCTGCAGCAAGCTGGAGCCTGTGATGAGCACTGCTGCTTTTTAAAGAGCAGAGTGTACATGAGTGCCCTAATGGGATGGTTTTGTCCTGCAAGGATGCACACGGAAGCTCCTTTTCTCTTCTATTTTCCTCCTCACCTTATAACCAGGGAGGAAAATGTTACAGTAGTTGGCCTTTCCTTTTGGAATAAGGACTGGGAACATCTTGAGAGCCTTACGTGGAATTTGACAACATTAGTCAGTTAGTTAGTTAGTTGTTTGTTTAGACAGGGGAGTGCGAAGCTCCTCTGTATGGATCTCTGTGCATGGGGCAAGTCAACCTTCTACATGTATGCACCAAACTGAGCAGCTTTCTTGTCTGCTTGAAGCAGTTGTGCTTAGATAGTTAATGGTGAGAAATAAGAACATCAGTGGAACAAGAACTGTAGCGATGGACAGGAAGGAGTATTCTGTGGATGAGTGTTCCCAAGAATACTGAGTATTGTTCTGATGTTGCCCGGACTTTGGTGACCTGGAAGCTGGCACTGAAAACTTCAACAAAAAAAGAGGTTTTGTCTTATTTCCTTGGACAAACCCAGTGCAAGGTGTGCTTAAAAAAAATCTGTGAATTCCCACAAAATCTGGTTTTGTAAGTATATCATTCAGTGCACTGGAGAGAAGGGTAAAGGAAAGAGTGAGCTCTAAAGGATAACAGATGTGGCTAGGGTGAAGTTTTAAGGGACATAGATCAAATATGCATCCTTGGGGGGGGGGGGAGGGGGGGAATCTCCATAAACTCTAAACAAATGCATAGGGTTCCTGCTGAAAGTATTATTGTACCACTTAAAGCATTTTCATTTGCTTTCCTTTCTTACAGATCGGAAGAGCAC
>JBCJKH010048523.1:29572-61828 GCA_039877255.1 Loriculus beryllinus
TGAAGATCCTCCAGTTTCAACCCCCCTGCCATGGGCAAGGACACCACACACTAAACCATGGCTTCACGTTTCATCTGATATCAACCCTCCTCACCAAAAAAAAAAACCCCAAATCTGAAATAATCTAAAGGTTTTCTACTAAGGTTTTCAGGTGATAGAACCTGAACAAAATCCCTTTACATTAGTCCAAAATACTATATAATTATTAAACGTAAATGAGATTTTTAAAAAGAATCTCCTTACTAAGGTTTCTCATGGGTCTCCTTTTGCTCTACCCCAAGTTCACTTGTGAGAAGGAAACTGAACTGGTTGAATAAAGTACAAGCAATCCTTCTATCAAATCTTAACCCAACACCCCCCCACACTTCTTCTTTATTAGCTTTAAGTGTGCTTAAGAAAATGCAAGATTTGATTAAACCAGTCATTTCTTGTTCATGTTTTTCAAATTATCTTTGTGGACCTAAAGGCTCAAAACTTTGTTTTGTTTTGTTTTGCTTGCAATGAAAATGTAAATTCTGCCAATCACATCTGTGCCAAAAGATCTGGGAGCTGGCACGGGAACTTTGCCCGTTGTATGGATACCTCCTAAGTGCCCGTCTCTGGTTTACTTATCTCACTTCCCTCTGACCTCGTAATTCCTGTTTCAGTGCAAGTATTTAATGGATTTATGTGTAAAAGAGAGAAAGAGAGATGTACATATTTTTGAATCCAGCCCAGTATGAAGCAATCATTTCCAATTAGCATGTCCTCAGATGAATACAATAAGCCAGTGTTTTTCATTTACAATTTGTTTTGTTCCATGCAGAAGGAATTAAAGAGATAAAGGACATATAAAGACTGGTCCCAGATGCAGCTGTAAAGCAAGATTTGTCAATTAGTATGTTAGAAGTATCAGGCAGGCCACCATTCCTAGGGCTTTGGATCCCTGTCTTTTAGTTGTATCAAGTTTTCTGCTTTTAATTAAATATTGAACATTGGGCTGGTTACTTGAGATTGCATCAAAATACGGAGCCGCATCCCAACACTCTTCTATGGTCTCTAGATGTAGTGGCATGCAGTAATTTACTTTAGGCATCACAATTAAGGGAATGAGAAGATGTAATAAATGAAGGCCTCTTTCCATTTGACTTCTAGAGGGAGAAACTTTAGAGCATTAGGTACACAATGCTGCATTTTATCCACTAATGCTGTTCTTACACCAGTACACAGCAAAGCCATCCCCCATCTTTGCCCTCTCTGCAGTGTTCCATAACACTGGAAGTCATGCTCAGCACTCAGAGGAGTTTTCTGTTAGAGCAAAGGTAACTTGGATGAGCTGCACTGGATAAAACTGAACTGTATTTATCACACATACAAAGTATGACCAAAATCCACTGTTGGCATGTTCCACATGTGTCATCTCACTTGAACACAGGGCTCAGCATCACAAAGCTGTTACCAAAACTGACTTCAGGAATTCTTGCCACTTTTTTCTACCCTTTTTTGCTCATTCCTGCTTTGTTTTGCATGCTTCAGTTCAGCCAAGACAAGTGTTTGCAGAGCCATGCTGTGAACCAGACCAGTCATTTTATCAGAGTCAAAAACTGAGAACATTAATTTTCATCAGGATCTGTTCAGTTTAAACTGCAGATTCCATAAACACAAATAATGGAAACAAGGGAGAACAGCATTCAAACCCTGGTGCATGGATGAACAGCCAGGGGAGAACTTTTTAAACCATGTTTGCTGCTGAGGGCCCATGCACTGTGAAACTATAGCCAGGGTTGCAGGATGCTAATTGGAAGCATGAAGGATCACTTTCCAATCTCTGAAGTAAATACTATCTATACAGTAAAACTGCATCCCACTGTAAACCCCTCATCCTTGGTTAGCTCTGTATGATTTCTCTATTCCTTGCTATGCCAGAAGCCTCTATGCCCTGCAAAGTGTTCCGCAGACAAGCATGCTGACCTATGCCTTGGTGAAACAATCTCAGACTTGTTGAAATGAAAGACTCCACACAAATATAAGTGATTATTATATTTCCACTCATTTTCCAGAGCATACATTTCACAGGTACGCAGACATGAGGCATCATATCCTTTAGTTGGTGCAGATAAGAAGTATCTGCTAAGCTTTTAAAACTATGTCCTGATAATGTTTATCATTCCATACACTAACACAGAGGGCAAGAGAGCATCTGATTGTCCTGACATAAATCTTGGCAGATAAACAGCATTCTGAGTGCCCCTGGTATTTGCTGACAAAATCTTTTAGTGCTGTCTTCTCAGCATGGCCTCAAGAGCAAAGCCAAACGTCCAAAAGCCAAGAGGAAAAGAAAGATGTAAAGAGGGTCGTAATTCATGCTCTGAAACCCAGACAGAAAAGCTCAGCAAAGCCATCCTATCTGTGCCCTTTCTATGCAAAGGTTCGTAACACTGGAAGTCACACTCAGCACCTGTGCAGAATGTGTGCTTTCCTGATAAAGCAGACGTAAGCTACATGAGCTGCAATGAACAAAACCTCTACTTGTCACAGAAAGTCTCAGGTTCACCCATGAAAACAAACCTTACCATATGTTCTCGAACACTATGCCTATACCCATGGGGCTGCTTTAAGCAATTAGTTTCTATGTGCAGGGTAACATCTCCACATCACCCCTCTGCTGACCATCCCAGGTTTGGAAGAGGCCAGGGTATCCCTCACTGTGGGAACGGACCTTCCCAGCTTGTCAGCTATTTTTAGGGTGGTGAAGGCAGTGAGAAGGCAGGCAGACAATGCCCAGTGGCTTTTGCCAGCTCCTGTGGTGCAGCCGAGCCTGCATTGAGGTCTGCGTGAACCCATGTATTTTCTCACTCTGGCTTCCACATCCTCGTGCTTACCTGCACTGGATGTTCCAGAACAGAACAGAGCAGTGGTCTTCTGGTAACTTCAGATCTAGGTTAACTGAGCTTCAGGCTGGCAAGGTTCTGGTTTTGTTTTGTTTGTTAATAAAGCGGGGGGCTGTGTTAAACAGCTGAGACTCACGTGTAAATCTGCAGCTAAATCTCTGCTCTGGCTAGATAGAGATCAGTACTGCTAAGTAACTTCTGCACATCCCTGTCCTCTGTGTTATCTTAGAAGAGCTAGGGATAATTGGCACCAGAATTCCTCTTGTCTTGAATCTCAAAGGTGTAAGTTTAGCCACTGGGCAATCTCAGTTCTGTATTAGCACAATTGTGTGCCATTTCATTTCTTTGCTTTAAAACAATAATTTCTCATCACTCTCATTCATTTTCCCTCTACACTCCCTCAACCCCTCGGCAATGACAGCCCCTGCCACACAATGCCCATTCTGTCTTCCTCCTCTGCCTCTCCAGTGCAGCTCAAGCCTCCCTCCTAGAGCAGCATCCTCCCAAAGAGACCAGAGGAGCTGGGAGGTGGCACAAGGATGGGGCAGACCGTGATGGGGTCTATGAGAACGTTTCTGATTTCTAATGAGAGCTGTCACAGAGGCAAGGACAGACACTCCTCAGCAGCACAGGCTGATCTGTGTGTACCGTGTCTCCTTCACCCCAGCAGCTGCACTGCCCCAAAGTGTCACTGTGCAGCAGCAATGACCCAGCTGCTCTGCTGGCTCTCCAGGCCTCTCGCACCCACAGAGGGAACACAGACATTTGCCATTCTCAGCACTTGCCCTTCTAGGACAATGGCCAGTGGCTCCTGCCAGCCCTATGTGTGAAGGCTGTGAGGCTGTGGACGTGGCAGGACCACTGGGGCAGGAAGGACATGGGCAGCAGGAGCACATCACCGCTTCCTGGTCCCAGCAAGGTTTCAGATCCCCCTTCCCCAGATGGTCAGGTCACAGAGAAGGCTGGGGAAGGAGGTGCAGAGCCCTATCACCCTTCCCCTGCACCCTTCCTCTTTCCCTCCATGCTGCTCCTTCTCCCATGGTGCTGAGTTGTAACCAACTTGCATTTCTCCAGCACATCAGTGCTAAAGGTTCAGTCCGTATAATTTCTCTGCAATAGCAGTCCCTGAGTGAAAGAGACAGCAAATGCACTGAACGTTCCCAAATAAATCTATAGAGACTACACCATCTGTAATTTATTACCTTTCAAGAACAGCCTCTCTAATGTTAGCTATGCAAATTAGCATGGTGAATCCCTACACATACACAGTTTGCATAATGAAGATTACAAACAGTGTAGGACAGTTGTGACAGGATGCAGAGCACTGTCAGCATTTGCCAAGAGAAACAGATATGGCAGCAATGTCTCCATTTGATTTGCTGAAGTACTGTCACCACACACAGTCCACAAATCCCTTTGCTTGGTCTTTTTGGTATGTACCTATAGAGCCAAACTGGTTCTTTAAAGATGTTTTCAAAGTTGTATCCCCAAGGATGCAACAGGAGCCCTGAAATAGCCAAAACAAATCTCAAAGGGATGAGATCAGTCAAAAAAGGAGTACAGATTTAAGCTTCACAAGAGTACAAATACCCTGTGATAGCAGAAGCACCTTTTGAGCCTGTAAGTTCCTTTCTTCTGGGTCTGAGTGCTTTGCTTTGCCAATTCAGCATTTCTTCCATGGTATTTGAAAGGCTGGGTTAAGAACTGCCCAAGGGATGTCAGCCTGTGTGTGAGTGACACTGAAGGGCAGGATGTTGGCAGGTAGGCAGGGACTGGAGAGCAGCTTACTTAACTGACCACAATTAGCATCCAGTGTTCAGAAACACTGTGATTGTGATCTGCAAAGCCTGTACCACTAGTTCTGAACAGTCAATAAATTGTGCATCCATGACTGAGCTTTCAAATCAGAAGCTTTGAAACACAATGGCTTAAAATGTAACTGCAAAATTGCTTCTAGTCCTACTTATATTCCCCAGAAGAGAAAGGCAGTACCTGAAAAGCTGATCCACAAGATCTCTGGTGGCTTTGCAAGAGCAGATGCATTGAGTAGCCTGGCCCAAATCACAATCAGTCCTGCTATATAGGTCTATAATAACTGCTTCACTTTATCCCACTTTATATCTCTGTTTCAGCTGTGTTTCTACATCTGAAAAACTGGAAAGCTGCACTGGGGTTATTCAGGCTATATGCTGGAAGTATGATATGCACAGTAGCCACTACTTAAATGTGAATTTCTTAACTAGCTTTTTTTTTTGTAATACTCAAAGGCATCAGTAGATGTTTAAAGCCAGTTTGGGGCTAGAGAGTATTAAAAAGGGGAAAAAAAGTTTCTGAAACAATTAGATTTCTATTTCACTCATCACTCTCTTGCAATCTGAAAACAGGCCTGTCAATAAACCAACTGCAGCTTCAATAAGAAAAGCAGTATGCTCTCAGGCTGGAACCCTGTGTGCCAAATTATAGCTTGCAGTAAATTTTTATGAGCAAGTTATAAACCCCTGAAAAATGGAGCTTACAGCAGAAACACTGGAGGAGCCATCACTGCACAGCCCTAACATATGCTGCTTGCTCTTGCCTGGTGAAGTCAAGCTTCATCTCTTCCTCCTCTTCCCATCAATACAGCTTCTCAGGGCGACTGTGAAATCAGCAGTCATCTCGGAAGCGGCTCTATCTTCCATCTCCAGCACTGCTCTTGGCACTGAAACAGTGTGTTACCCACAGTGTCATGCACACTCCGATTGCTGTCATTTATCCGCAGGGAACATCTCCCTCTCAGATTTGTGGTTTGCCCTGTGAAGCTAAAGCCTACTGTTGGCCTCTCACTTTTTACCTTGGCAGAGGAAATGTATTTCTATTTCATGCATCAGTGATTGCCTAGAGGGCTGGTTCTGGAATAGCATTTTCAGAGCCAGGGTCTATGAACTGGAGATTGAGAAGAGAAAGAGAATTCCAGAAAGAAGAAAAGCAGAACAGAGAATAGCCAAAGAACAGATGAGAGTTCGTTATGTAGTTAAATTGGCTGTTTCATGAAGTTGTCAATACAAGAGCTATAATGGGAATACACTAAATTTGCCCAATAGGATTTTCACCTGAGATGTCATCACAAATTTCCCCTGAAAAGTGGGAAAGGGAAACTTGGGTTCCTAGCCACAGACCTAAAGTAATGCAATTGTGACTTCATCTGAAAATGTACCTCTAAACCAAGCAAAATCAAAGATGGCAACAACACAGGCTGATGAGGAGAAAATGTGCAGGTTTAAAGGCAGCTGGACCTGCTGATGTAGTGACACCAAGATGGGTGGAAAATACGTCAGCCCAAGCTATGCACCATTAACCAAGACACCTTCAAAGTCTGGAAAAAACCCTATTTAATGGGGGAAAAAAAAAGGACCACTGGTCACGTAAGTAATTCTCCTCAGTGGTATCTTGCACTTGTTGGGAGAACTGAGATTTATAGGACCTGGAGTGGTCTTTGCTTTTTCTCTTTCCATCTCTGATTTAAAATTACATTCTCCCAAATCTGAAAATGTTCATATATTTTAGATTTTTCTAAATGTTTCTAAAAGGATCCCCACAAACTGTTAAGTATCCAGTGCTGTTCTCCCTTCCCAATTTCCTCTTCCATAGTTTTATTCTTATGATCCGTTCCTTCTCCTTTCCCTTTTTTTCATTACTGAAAAGGGACTGAGAGGAGACAAAAGGAAAAAAGCTGTATTTTGCATTGGGCAATCAGGGCATTTTTTGGTCAGGAATTGCTGAGGTTTTTCCCAAAGCATAACTTGACTCTCTTGCCAGCTCCATTCTCTGACCTCCTTTTTCAGAGAATGGAGACTTTCTCCATCACCCTGTTCTCAACAAGGGTGCAAGTTGGGAGCATCTTCCACAACCATTTTTGACTTCTTCTATTATGTGACCACAATAAGCCGGTTTATTCCCTCACATAGCATTGGATATTTAGCTTCAAGGAAAACCAAACACAATTAATGAGAGTAATACCAACTGTCATGACAGTACTTTGAAACCTGTTTGACAAAAGCATAGTCACTGTCAGGAAAAATCACCTCCTTCAAGACTTCTGTGTTCTCTCTGCTAGCAAACACAATGACAGCTGTATGTAGGACAGCCTACAAAAGTATTCCTTATTTTCTCATTGTCTCCGTACATCCTCCATGATTTAATTACAGATTTTGGCTCTGCTTTGATTTCAGTTTATACTAATGATATTTGATTGACAGTAACTTAAGAAAAATCACAAACTTATGTTAAATTACCAGATTATTTATGTATTTTCTGCTGTACTGGTAACAATGACTTCAGTGAAACATATGGTACAAATAATGGGATATTTAAAAATCAGGAGTTTATAAGAAACTGGAAACAACTTGATATAAACCATTTAAAAACTATATTGTGCTTCATTAAAAAAAGTATATATTTACCTAGTCTGACTGGTATTACAGGAAACAAATAAGAGAGAGGTACTTGCAACTGTAATTGAAGTGACAACGTATTTCATGGTAGCTAGAGATTTCAGCTATCTCTAAAGACTGGATTCACTTTAAAACTGTACAGCCTACTCACATCATTGTCCAACTCCAAAACACCTAATATTAAGAAAGGCTGGCAATACGTTCCCCAAGCAAGAAAACTACTTTACATTATTAAGGCACAGTAGATTTTGATTATCTTGTTGCTAAATGTCACCCTTCAGGCACAGCTGCACAGCCCCTGGCCATCATTCCCCCGGTGAGCAAGGTAATACAGAGCTTCCACGTGCATGGGTTAAGCTGATCTAGATTAGTATTCACAGTGCTGCTGAGTCAGTTCTGGTGCAGATGAGGCTATGACATGTCTTCACTTCTCACCCTGTTTGGTGACCTTCACAATTGTTGTGCTGGCACAGGGCTTCCCACAAATGCTGAGGCTGTCCCCAAAACACATCATGTCAACCTAGTCAACAACATCCTGTCGCCCTGGGTGCCAGAGCCAAAGAGATCACTAAGAACAGGCTAATAGCAGACATGGTAGAAAGCCAGTGGCAATTAGAGAGAGCTGGTGTGGCAGATTAACGCACTGCCAAACACCAATTAAGGTGAAGTAATAATATGTTGGGAAGTTACACAATTAATAAATAGCTTGGTATAAATACAAAGTATTAAAAACAGTTTATGTGCTCTGACACTTTTAATCACCACATTTATGAACAATTATGAATAACGATGCCTCACAACACTATGAAACAACAATAGAGCTGCGGTGCAGGCAAAGAGAAAGCAGCCCATCATTACTCCTGGCTTCTAGAGATGTCAATAGCTTCTACAAATTGGATTTGCTTTATGTGGCATCTCCTACTTACACTGCAATACAAGTTCAAAAATACCAAGTAGGTATTATTATGAGGATATGCTTCCCACAACACAACAGCATAAGTGCCATGGCTACTCATCTCACCAGCAAAGCTGCTCTGGAACTACTTACTGTCATTCTCCAGTCCCTTTACCAGCCAGTAAATAAATCCCCTCCACTTCCCAGTGAGGAACTTACTCTTAACAACCACTGACTTTCATTTGTAACAGTACTTCTAGGAAGGCTGGGTGGAACAATATTGGTGGAAAGGCTTCTCACTATGTATACCTATGAGAAGACAAATTGTGCTCCTGGGTAGCTGTTAGGGAATACTTGCTATTACTCCACATATTTGATAAGATGAAAACATTAAATAGCAATTCAATAGCCTTGGAGAGGGGTCACACTGCATAGCTCAAGACCTAAACCTGCATTTGTGCTTTAAACCTCTACCATGGATTCCTATCATAGCCATGGGAAGGCACTAAAGACTCTGTGTCCTACCCTGTAGAGTTTGAACAGAAATAAACTCAATGTTTATGACCTGGGCCTAGTTCCTGGCTCTGTGAAGACAAGGTACATTCCACTCTAATTATTCCTAATTGCCATGACTTTATGTGTAAATATTTGCAACACACGGATATAAAAGTGCTTCCATACTGTCAGCTACAGACACGTTACCAGCTGCTGAGCCTGCTTTCTATGCCTTTGCAGCTTCTCCAGGTACAGACCATGGAGCACAGCCCCTCAGCTGATGTAAGCCCTTTGAAGTGAGGGGCTGTCTTATTTTGCTGAGGCTTTCAACAGCTAGTTGAATGGGAACCAGTTCAGTTCTGATGCCCCAGTTTGCACACACCATCTTCCCATAATTTTTTCTTTTATCCATTTGTTATTGTTTTCCACAGCTGTTGGATGCCTATCATTTTGCTGCCTGAACCCCACCTACCCTAAATCTGCCTCTGCCCTGCCTCAATTGCTCCCCTGGTACTTTATATTCCTCCATCCTGCTTACACTCTTCTGATTCTAGTACATTGGGGAACTTAAACTGTCAAGATGAGGCCAGCTGAAAGTAGACCAGACATGATCCAAGCATGTTCTTCTCAATTTATTCCCTTTTCTCGGTAGAGCTAAACCTGCAGAGAGTGTCAGAGACACATTCTGGGGTGGTCAGGGATGGGGCTGAGCAGTGGGTGGCACTGAGAACAAGCGGGACTTTGGCTGCCAGATCCAGATTATTTCACGGGATGGTTCTGAGGGCTGCCATCCCCAGGGCCAAGCCAAGCCTTTGGAACGGGGTAAAAAACCCAGACAATTCTTAAGGTTACCCTGAAATGTTGTGATCAAGTTTTCCATCAGCCCCACACCTCAAGTGGGTGGGCCAGAGCAGTCTGGCAGCATGAATCTCTGTCTGCAGAGGTCAGATTTATTGACTGAATGCACGGATTGCCATCAGCCATCAAGCTCTCCTGAAGCTGTAATGTTCTCTGCCTCCTTCCACTTGGACCAGTAAACTGGAGCAGCTGAGACACTGTATGCAGACACAGTGCTGTAACTCACTACCAAGTCCCCTGAGGCATCTTGGGCCATAATTTATGCAGCTCTGAGTACTTTTATATTATATAGAACTGGGAGCTTGAAGGAAAACCAAACCAAATGAAACAAAGCAAATGCAGACAATGAAGAGCCTGAGAAATTAAAATAGCCTCAAAACTTGAAGAACCCAAACTGTCCCCCAAATGACTCACACTAAAGAAGATGCCTCATTTGTTAGGTTAGAAGAACTGTAAAAAAAAAAAGACAGACTTGAAGAAAGAGCACGTTTCCAGGAGATTCATCAGTTACTCAGTTTTTCTTTTAATTAGCTTTTAGTTTTAGTTTTTCTGATCTCTTATTACATACTACGCTGTAAAGCCATGTATCTGCCCCAGAGCAGGGGCTTTCACTGTGGTGGTGACAGCCTGTTCTTTGCAGTAGGGGAGGTATCTAAAACACTAGGCAGTCACCACCTACCAATCCAGTTTTTCTCTTCCCCAAATCCAACACAGAACATGTCCTACACCAGGCCCTGCTAAGAAGCTGGGGAAGAGGAGGGTGAGACAGGACAAGTCACAGGATGACTGAGGATGACAACAGCCTGAGTCATCCCCACCGAACCCTCTCTTTGTCCACTCTCACCTCAAAGAGCTCACAAGGTTTTGGCAAAGTTGAAATCATTTGTAATGAACAGTAATAGCAAACCCCCATTAGTCTAATGCAAACCAATACACACTTAGGTCATAATTCTCACAGAAAACAGGGTGCACTCTCCTGTTATTCTCTCGAGCCACGCCATTTTCCCCAGCATTTCTCTGCATGTTGAAGGGGAGTTTCCTTCTGGAACTAACAGTCCTGAGCAAATTCTGAGTAATAAATAATAATAATAGATAAATTGCAAAACCGCTGGAGCAGTCTGCTGAGTCATCTCATTAAGTGTTACAAACACTTTCACAGTGTCAAACGGGCCTTAGTCATTCACCCGTTCCTGTAAGAGACTTGGTTTTCTCATCAATAACCCTCTGCAGAAGTGCCAGAACATCACAGCTGGAAAGAAACTGCTATGAGCAGAGTAAGGAGCTTCCCTCTGATCTCTCCCACTGGCTGGACAGAAATACAAGGTTGTTCTGCACTTTGGAAGCCTGCTCTCTTAGTGTTGATTTTAACTGTATTACAAGATTTACCATTTCTGATTATCAGTCTGCTCCCACACTAGCAAAAAAGGCTGGAGCTCTGTCTTTGGCTACAAGAAAGGCAAGAGGGAGATGCTAGATGTGAGCTGGTGAGGCACTGCCGTTCTTCATTACACGAATTTGCTTTTAAAAAAGGAACAAAAGCTTTTCTCATTTATGCAAAATAAATGGGATATCATAATTACAAGGTAAAACAGAGATCAAACAGTAACCGTTAAGGGTTTAAATGGTGCTTTGAAGAGAAGTTTCTAAACTCTTTCTTGAATTTCAGAGATTGGGTCACTCAGTCGTGCTGTATGTGACCAGAAGTGTTAATCAGAAGGAACACTAACAGCCTATCACAATGGTAGTAAGTACATAAATATTATTTGACATACTTTTTCAATAATCTTATACGTGCTTTTTAACAAGCCTCCATAACGCAGAGAACATATGAGCTCTGCTAGTATATACTGTACAGCAAGGTAGTTAAGAATATATTGCATTTATAAACTATGCACAACTTTATGAGTCTCTAGCTATAATTTCATCATAGCACAGTAATTGGAAAGTCTGCATAATTTTGGAAGGATATGTGTTTTAGTTAAAAGAACACTATTATTGCTAATTGGATACCAAGCTTACATTGTAAATCAGAGCAAAGTATGGGCTCCTAATTACCAACTCTTTTGAAACAAGCACTGTATGTCTTTACATTATTTTTGGCTAACAAGTGACTTAAATAATCGCAGTGTTACAAAGTCCATAAATCTTTTCTTTAGTTGTGGCTGATGAAATGTTACAGGATAAGAATGTGTGTTCCCAAGGTAAATATCTGGCTTGGCAGCCTCATCTCCTACAGTGAATCAAGGTAAAGGGGTATGTAAGCGACTGGCACTGACGCAGCCCCAAGCAGAAAAGGTAAAAAGTAGAAAGCCAGTATTAACTTACGTAGCGCGTTGCAGCTTAACACATTTTAAACAGGCTGGGCTCACTCTCTGGCATCTGGAGCTTAAAACTTACAGCCGTGTTCTTATGTGGAATGAACTTGTGTATTAGAGTTTTACAACACCAGCAACAAGCTTTTATGAAGCTGTTAAGGCCCCAAATCCAGAGCTGTTATGCAAGGCTGGGTTTGAAATTCTTTTTTCCAACCAGCTTTTCCTCCACATGCCTTGATCTACTCGTACGGCACCTGCAGTGGAGACAGCACTCACTGCTGAGCAGGGCTGGGCAACAAGCACCAACAGAGATCAATATGCCATTGGATACAATGCTTCATGAAAGCTGCTGGGCTGATGGAAGGTGTCAAAAGCCTCAACTTCCAATCAGAGTCCATGGAAGCAGAGAACGCTGGACAGAAGATCCTCATGGACTCTGACAGCTGAGCACACAGGAACCAGGCTGAATACCCTTAATACACTGGTGGTTCACCACTGCCTTAAAGATATCGCAGTAATGGACAGAGTAAAAAGCCTTGTGCATTAAAAGGCACAAAAAGGAGGCAACTTAAAAAACTGGGTTTCTTGGAACATGTAATATGGCCCAGGAAGATCAACAATGCCAAGTCTGAGACCTATCTTTCATTCCCTCCCCATTGAAAGGAGAGATATTTAAAGTCTGTAGTGAAGACAATAATGTACTACAAATCTCTGGAAATACTTTTGATTTTTCCTTTTGATTTTCTACATATTTATTAAAATATTTATTTAAAAGAATGTAGACTTAGCCATGTGATGCTGTTCAGATGTCAGCCTGCACAGCATCAAGACAGGGGCCATGTGTTCCAGATTTAAAAGCTGTATTCACTTGGTGATATACCATTCAGCAAGGACTCACTGTCAGACAAGCCTTCTAATCTTTTCAGCATGTTTCCAACCTCTTCTTCTTCAGGGAATGGCTGTGGGACATTTCACCAAGTTGCCTAATAATTTTGGTGTCTTAACAGCTAGTTGGAGCAGAGGAGGTCTTTAATAGTCTCGAATAGCCTATGGATCCCATTTAGACTGAAAATGTCCCCAAGGCCTTGGAGTTCAGCAGCTCTGCTGGGTATATGTATTTAACCTTTCATCCTGGCCAGGTTATTGAAGTGAGTTCACTGAACTAGATTCCAGAAGAAAAAACAGAAGCAGTGTGCTTGCACTGTTGCAGATGAGTAAGTACGGTTAAGTCCTGGTTTATGACCACTTAATTCCTTTCCCATAAATTCACTAACCTCGAATCACAAATGTGAATGCCTCTGACAAACAAGACTTGCCTGCATGGGAGCAGAACACTGCAAGTTCCACTTAGCCTATACTAATTAGTTAATGCAGAACCTGAAAGTTATTTTGGTCACAAGTTCAACCACAATCTTCTCCATCCAGGGTTAACCCAGGTTCAAGTCTTGTGGTGTAGGTGACACAAAATGCATGATTAAAAACATAGTATTCCAGGTACACCGGCCATGGAAGCTGTCTTGTAGCCTTCTTGCCATAACCAAAAGAAGCACAGCTCTATCCAAAACCTATGGTTTGGTCAGGTATGAATGACAGACAAAAGTCAAATTGCACTGCCAGGCAGAGAATAAAGATTAATTTCTCTGTGTTGATTTGACCACCTTGTTCAGGGTCAAGCCTTTAATATTCAAGACCAGCCTTTTAGGATCCTTCTGATAATGAAAATACCAGGACAATACCTTGTCTCTCCCAGAATGACTGTCTGAAGTATTATAGTTTCAGGTTGGCAAGTGTTTCACATTGACCAGAAAAACTGGGAATTGTTCTTGAAACAAGTCCTTTGAGACCTGGGGTGAAATACCAACTGGAAACTTGTAAGAGGGCAGATACAGCAGAAGCCTCAGACCAAAACCTTAAACGTGTGATTGTAAAAGAAAAAGGGGACAGAGTCAGATGTGGACATATGGAAGAGACAGGAAGACATGAGTCATCCTCTTCTGGATATCTTTAGGTCTTAATTAGAGTCTCCACTAGAGAATTCACCAACTTCAAGCAAGAACACATTCTTAGGAAGCTAAGCACAACATATGCTCTTCATAACTCCCAGAAACCCAGGGCAGGCCAGGCACATAGAAATGGGAGACAAGCACATGCAGTTCAAACCCCATTGGAAGGTAATCTGTACCTACCTGAAAACAGTGGACAGCTGGAAATGCTGTCTGAGAAGCTCTCAGCAGCAGAGAAAAGATTTACTGTAGCTGGCAAATAACCTTTCTGTGTACAGCAGCATTTGTTGTACTAAAAACCGTGCTTAGACAGCCACAGACTGCATCACCCAAATTTCACCTGCAATGAATGCATTTGAAACATTCAGGCAACTGCATTTTATGTTTGTATTTTTGCTCTGCTAGTGTGAAAATCCTCATGTTAAGTTTAACATTGCTCGCGGTCAGTCATTAATTTCAACTGAAACTAGGCCAAATTCTTCACCTAGATCCTTATTTAAACACCTTTAAACATAGTCTGGTTTTAAAGGTGCTGAGTACTTTGCACCTCTGAAGAAAATCAAAGTGCTCTTCCTCAGACACCATCTCTCTTGACTGTATATGTCAGACACTTGAAATACTCTTGCTTTCAAGTAGAAACCTGTCCTCTTTATGCTTGGACACTTGCTTCACTGGTTGTCTCTTAACAGTTTGATGGGGGCATAGAAATGGCAATGTCTTCCCTGTCAAGATAAACACATTCCTGTTCTTGACCACCTGAGCACAGCAGTGAGACTGGCTTCCAATGAAGGTATTGAAAGAGCTGCTTCCAGACTGAGGCAGGTGGAGTTGGTGACAACCCTGCATGTAAAAGAGCAGAGAAACAGCAGGAACTGGGAAGAGTCCCTCTTTTGCACAGGATATCCCGAGAGCACTGACCGCTAAAGCTGCTTTTGAAACAAAGTGAAACAGGCTGCTAGGAGTGCTTTATAGCCAACTCTTAGATCTCCCATGTGCATGTTGTATGTGCATGTTCTAGACTATCCCCACGTAACACAACATTCCCATTAGCTTTTGTTAACTTCACATCAGAGTAAGCCAAAATCTTAAGAAGATTAACCTCCGTCCCTTCTAACTGTTCCTTAATTTTTATGACAACAATTTTTAGGCTGGTTTTGTGGCCTTTTTTTTCTCCTTTGGATGGATACAGAAATTTCTCTGATGAAAGCTTCAGATTTTTTTAATTAAAACCAAACCAAAACAAAAAAAGCCAAAAAAAAAAAAAAAAACCCAAAAAACCCAACCCTGTGAAATTATTTTCCTTAAAGAAACTGCCAAAACTCTAGGAATCAAATAACAGAAACAGAAGCAGACATCACAATTCAGCTTTCCTCTACCTACTCGGGGAACCTGACTGTCTCTCTGAGGTGATAGGAAACAGCACAGTTGTGCACTGAGGAGACAATTTCTCTTTGTATTTCATGATGTTGAAGAAAGTGAAGCTTATGAGCAAGTGGAATGGATGTCTGTGTTCTTAAAACCAGGAGAATGATTCTTTTGCTTGCTGCTGAATAACTCCTATGCACAAACCTACAGCCACCTAAGAAAGGACGAGAGCAGGGTTTTCCATCTGAGGGCTGCAATGTGTGAAGTTCTGACTCTCCGTAAGACTGCCATAAAACAGAAGAACAACAACCTGGTTACTAATGGACATACATTTGCTACCTAAAAGTCTGCAGTTCTCCTCAAGCTGAAAACTAATTCAAGGTCAAAGGGCCTGATTTTGGCCTTCTCCTTCCCTCACGATGCTGTATCCACTTTTTACAGACAGGCATTCTTCATTCATAAGCCCCATTGTTTAAATGGTCATTGACCATTATTCAGGAGAATAAGTCTATTACATTCAATAACTGCTAACCTCATTTAACCAACCAGTAAATAACCTCACTCTCTCCTCCCTCCTCAACTCTTGGTTATTAACTGCAACATCTTGGCTCTGCGCCTATTTAATCTTGGTAATAATGATCAAAACCAGAGTGCACAGATCTCAGTACACTGATTAGGATCACCATTCAACTATATATAATGCACATACTTCATTAGAAAAAGAAGGTTCTGCCAGAGGTTGCCATATTCATTTGGAACTTTCACATTTCTCAGGATTTAATATTAACATCAGCAGTTTAGATCCCACTGGACTTTAGATGGTAAATGGCAAGTTTATTAGCGTTTTCCATTGTTAGAGGCAAATGAGGAAGTGAGGTTTTTCCTTTTTGCATTAACTTATGTCAAGAATGATGACTCTAAGAAGTCATTAGAGAGAAGAAAATGGAGACTGATTACAGTATAATGCCTTACAACTGACAAGGCTCTGTTCTACTCCAACAAATAAGAAATGCTGGTGATGTTTCACAGTCACATGTATTAAGAAACAGGCCAAACTTCATGTCTGGATGATGTCTCTTTGGAGCTTTTCATAGTATACATTGAAGAATCCACTCACAGAGGACATGACTCAGTTGCTATCTGTGACAGTGGTCAAATGTCTACTGACCAAAATTGTACAGGCTAAAGGTTTCATTTGTCAGCCTCATGCTATAAATAACCGGTCTCCAGGTGTACAGTCTGGTTTACTTTGGCAAGGAGAAGATGGCATACTGATTTATATAGCCCAACTACCACCAACATGTCTTGCATTCTGATGTGTAACAACAGTTACCATTTAAACAATAAACCCCAAGTTTTGGTCCTAAAACAGTGGATAAACAAAGGATTTGCTGTAGTTGTGTTGCTTCCATTTTGAAGCAAATTCTACCTTCCAATATATGTGGAAAAGCCAGGAATTAATTTGGTTTCATTACACACTTACTGGCTGATTTCTCTGCAGATGGTGATTATGTCAGCTAGCAGAGCCTTTTCTTCCACTGATTTGCTGCCTGAGGGATTAAATGCAATTGTTTAAAGGGAAAAATGCAAAGATAGAGTTTTAAATAATGCTTTGCCATGGTCCTGCCTGAAATGGATTAAATGCAGCTTAAAGCCTTATTTTTTGCAGAGAGTCAGTATCAGTGAGGCTCAGAGCATGGACAGAAATACCAAACCTCTAGCCTTGGCTGTAGATGGCTTGAGATGCCCACGTTTGTGTTGACATGTCTCCGATTCATGGATCATTTTCCTTACCAAGAGGTTACCCCAGGGAAAGCAACCTGGCTTTCCTGAATCACTTTGGTGTGCAAGAGGGGAAGATGCTTCTTTACAAAGAGACAATTTCAGGCACGTTTGACAGAGGATTGCTGCTCGCAGTGATATGAAATTCCCACTAGTTTTTATGAATATCGGCAGCAGACTAGAGGTGAGACTGAAGAAAACTCCTCAGTAAGAGACTGATCTTTTCTTAGACATCAGAGAATCCTCACAGGCTCTCAGGCTTGAGGCAACCAAAGGAAAACAGGCTCAATTAGCTCTGCTGTCCATAGACTTGGGTTTAGGTTTACTAATTCATCTCCTCTACAGAATACTAAAGAATCCCTTACTGTAGAAGTGCCTGTGGTAAGGAGTGATACTGTACAAAGTGTTCCTTCCTACTGTCTCTGCTCATTAAACATTATTAAGTCCCTTTGTCCAGCACAGACAAGTGGAGGGGGGCCTAGGCAGGAATTGAGAGAGGGGAGATTTGCCTGTGCACATGGGTTAAAAGGCATTTAATGAATCACAGAAAATAATAGCTTTACACAGTAAAAGCATTCCCTCTCCCTGCTTCTCTCCTCCTGCTTTTCCACATAAATTATGTGAACATATCATCAAAACATGATGATTTTTATTTTCATAAATGGGGCCATATGTCAGTTAAACCAGAAAATGTGTGCCGAACTGTGATGTGGCTTACATGATACACTTTAATTGGATGTCATTTTAATGTAAACAGCTTTACATAAAGCTCAGCCTAAAAGCAAACTTTTTAAGACTGTCAAAGATCAGTTGCTGAAACAACTCGATGCTCCATGTGTCTTTTGCATTGTCTGGTCAATCAAAGGCTATCAGTCACCAAGGGGCTACGTTCTGATCTCACGTACACCATAGCTCTCATAGAGACTTTGATAGAAGTACTTAAAAAAGAGGGTCAGGGACAAAAGAGTTTCTTTTTTGCATCAATACTTTTGCCTAAATTTTCCATGTAAAAAGATATTTTTTATTTTTTTTTGATTGCAAATGTCATTTGTTCATCTAAACATGAACAAGTGCAGCTCACTTGTGGTCAGGTCTGTATGCCAGCATCTTTCTTTGTAGTGGGAAAAATCTTAAGCTGAAAAAACCCAACTCCCAAATCCCAAGTACTATATACTTAAACTCTACAGGCAAAACAACCAACTTACCCTCATGCAATACATAACTCTGGCTACCCATATGGGAATAACCTCCACAAACAACATACTACCATAATAGTGAAAATAAAGGGATTAAAACCATTTTTTTAGAAAGGCAGCTTTGGTGATGCTGATAGAACACCAGCCACTTATATTGGGAAAGATTAACAAGTCAGTATTTGCTAGCAGATACCGCAGGGTTGCCACAGTCATTTTCTATTTATAAACATAGGAAAAAGCAGTCACACCTCAACTGATGTCCTGTGGTGGCTGCTGGTAAAGGCTTGTTTTTTGTTGTCACTATGCTTTACTGCCATAGCAATACTTAGAATGGGAATTTTGCATGATCCTGTAAAGTTGAATTTCAAATGATAACCGATTCCTCCTGCCTTTCAATAACAAACCCATATTTCAGTATCAGGCAGCTGGATAGCACTTGCTACCTTCTAAAAGCACTTATAGCTGTCGAACAAAACTGCTGGCATCAACACATATAGCACATCACAGTAAACCACTGATGGGCTTATCAAATATCTTTGGTTTCTGTTAGCAATTACTCACACAGGAACATACTGCTATGTATACATTCTGTAATCTTAAATGTTACCCCTAACACTTAAGGCAGAAAGCCATAGCATGGGTAGAAGCATCCCTTATAAGCTACCCCATCAGAATCCAAGGTCTGCTCTGTAGGAAAAGTAGCAGCTATTGTTTCATAATGTGCAGCTCTCCAGCAAGCCCTCTGCACCTCACAACCATGGCAGAAGCCTACATGATGCCATCTTAGGCCTGAACTATTCCTAAGAACAAAAGAAGCTGCATGCTTCTCCATGAGAACCATCTAACACGTTTTGGAATTATGTCTGGACCACCAACAAAGCTGCTGGAGAAGAAGGGGAGCAGGGTTGTATTACAAAGCTTTTCCTTGCAGTTCCTGTTACTGGTTATTGGACATCATTACAGCTTTTATAATGATGGCAGCGTAAATCAGCAGGCGAAGCCTGAATAGAATGTTCTATCCTTGTCTCCCAGTGAAAATTCCTGTCCAAAGAAGGGATAAACTAATAATTTTGTTTTAAAGAATCACTTTTTTCCTTGGGTTTATTTTGGTTTAATTTAGCAGAATGCATTAAAGAAGGATAAAAAAAAAAATAAATCCATAAAGCCAAGAAAACCACAAAATCCTCTTAAAAAAAAAAAAAAAGAGAGATTTATGTTCAAGTTTGACATGGCATAAACAGGCATTACAAACATCATCTCTGTTTCAATCAGGGTAATAAAAATTGCCTTACGAATTCTAAGGCTGTAAAAATTGAAGATGACTGTTGCTGCAGTCCACTTGGCTTGCACTAACTTCAGTATTTGGAATTCAGATGTAAACAGCACTGCTGATTCTTCACGTGCTTGCCTGTCACTTGCTTGCCACAGACAGATCACAACGTATGTAAGGGGGAAGCATGTCCGTGTGGCTGCTCCTCAAACTGGAAAGCACTTGAGCTGACCCCATAGGCAAAGCCAGGGGATAGAAATGATCAGAAAGATACTTCCAAAGCAATGTGCCTTTTGCAGTGGTTGGTACTGAAGGGAAACTTACCCTCCCTACAGGGAAAAATTAGGGGAAGTTTATTGCTTTAAAGCCTCCTTTTGCACGTTAATGTCTGCTGAGATGGAAATCATCTTTCACCACATACTATGGAAAGAAAGACTGAGAATGTTACTTTTCTGGCTGTACTAAAGCATTCATCCAGTATCTCAGCCCATCGTCTACAAAAAAGGCAAAACTTTCATAATAAAGCTGCTGTAACTGCAAAAACACAAATAGAAAAACTCAAGCCAGTGGCTTTTATCCTTTGTATCAGGAAGACTGGATCTGCTGCACCTGAGCAGGGCAATGCCAGCCCTGCACCCCCAGTGTACACCATTTGATCCACATAAGCACATCTCTGTATTACGCAGCACAGTTCTTACACCTCCCATCCTGCCTGTTAGTTAGATGGATTATTTTAACAAAAGCTTATTTACACCAGCAAAATATAGATCCCATGCATAAAGGCTTACTTGGGGTGGGCACTGCCCCAAGCAAAGTCTCACCAGGGATGGCTGTTGGACACAGGATTTATCCCAGACACCCAGCCCCTGCAGGGCTCATCCGCACATGGGGTCAGTCCCACCAGTGGTGCCACAGCTCAGAAGAGGGGAGGTATTTTGTGTTTCTCTCTCTGGCATAGCCCTTGCAGGCCACAGCCCTGCTATTCTCTTCTATATGTTTTCAACTAGGCAGTAGGATCCAGCATCCCATTGTCACTAACTGCTAGGGATGTAAATCCTTCTCAGAATGAGGATTAGCGTCCAGTTCTGCAGCAGTTCACATGAAAGGTTAATTCAGGTGCTGCAAGAATTGCTCCTTTCTGTTATGTTGAAAGTACAGGAGAAAAAAAATACATACTGGGGCTATGGCTGCTCAGTCCCTGCCTCCTACATTCACTTGTAGTATATAGAAGAGAATGAGCACATGAAGAAATGAAATGTGCCTGGCAGCAGGTGAATGATTTCACTGTGACTTCGTAACATGTTTTGCACAGGTGGTGGGATTTTGTGTGTAAAGCATGACCCTAGTTCAAGGAATATAAATACTCTTCCTTTCGCCAAGAATTAGCCTGGGGAAGGCAGGTAGAGGGAATGTTCACACATACGTACATACGTATATATACTTACATATATACACACATGCAGGCAGACATACAGATATATGCTTTAAAATATATCAAGAATAAAATATAGTTGCCTAATGAAACCACTACATTTTGTCTCCATTACAGCAGTGCTGCCAATCTACCACCAGGCATTCTGTCTTCCATATAGAATTCAGTATACCTATCAATCCAAATGTAAGACCCATAGCCAAGGTATCAATAGCAGTGACATATTATGAAACTTTCATTCCCTTTCCCCTTCTCCTTCTATCCCAGTAATAACTGTCAGGCAATCCTGGCAATTTCACAAGCATAGCAGTGATTCAGCTGGCAGATTGCAGTGGATTATTGTGGCCAATTTGGAAAAACACTCTAATAAGCACTACTTTCCAGAAACCAATATAAATCTGGAAGAAGGGATTATTAAACCCAGGGAAACTACAACAAAAGACATTAATTGCATTTTTTTGAAGGACCTTTTGAATGGATTTATTACCTGCTAGTTTATAAGGCAAATATGCAGATAAATATATTATATATAGATAAAAACCACTGCCATGACAAGGATTTATTTATATTGGCCATATATACTGTAGGAAATTTATATATAAATATAATTTACACACAAACACTATGCTCGTTTATGGCATTATATAAGCAATACATTCTGGTTTATGTCTATATGGACATCTTCAGACAATTAGGATTAAGTTATTTACTCTCACATACACACATATGCACACAAGTGATGTTAGGTAGAACACCAGGTCAAAGGTAGGAAGTGATCATAGTGAAGCAGAAGCCATGTGTGGATTTGTAAGCATGTTTTAAGGTTTCTACATAGTCTTGCAACAGAATGCAGCAGTTTAAGAAACTGGGTCTACAGGACTTGGAAAGACCTTCCAAGCTTGCTTCTCACTTATGAGTAGTCTTTAATAACCACTGGCCCGCTTCGAAGTCTGGTGAAGTGTATGAGGAGCTTTCTCTTGACACCAGTAAATGCTGGATCAGACCCTTAATATAGAAAGATTTATCACTGCCTCTAACTTCTGTGTCTTTGGGGATTGTGTGAGAAGAGCGATGGAACAACCACAAGCCATTTTGGAAGTTCAAACACTAAATGAGTCAAGGATTCATCTCGCTGTTGAATAACAGTTTTGAAAACAAATTACTGTATTCTTACAATAATATGATGTAACCTCTGATTTTCTTGTTGTGGGACTGTTAGGTCATATACATGTTCTTCACATTTTGTCTGTGCTCTCTCTTTATTTACCTTTCCAAAACACATCATGAGTAGGTTTGGAAGTAAAGGAGAAACTCTTTCCCTTCACAGTGAACTTAATTTTTCTTTGGAGCCAGTGCTCTAAAAGGCTGAGTAACACAGCAATAAGCATATATTTAAATAACAGAGATCATATAGCCACGTATGACTAAACCTGGTCACAAAGGCTTCATTTATTCTGATAACCCCAAAACAGAGCTAAGATTTTACACTCCATTATTATTAATGAATAGACCCAGAACAAACACAGCTCCAAAATAACTACTGTATTTGTACTGACACTGCTGCTAAAACCCAAAGTACCAACCAAAGAGGTAACTAGATCAGAAATACACACACAAAACACAGGCAGAGACTGTGGCTGAGCCACAGGACTCCCACACAGCTACCTTTTGCCATTCTTGAAGGCCTGTGTCCTGAACCTCAACGTGGTCGTCACATCTCCTGTGCCAAACACCAGCCCTGTCTACCCTATCTCTGGTATTTCTAAGTCTGCCTCTTATTACCATAAGGGTCTGAGAAACCTTTAAGCTTCTATAAATGCAAGAGTTCTTCACAGGTTCTTTCCTGTTCTCAACCAGCTCCTTTCAGAGAGTGACCATAACAAGAGTCAGCTGAAAAAAGGGGATTGGAACCTTCTGCTGACTTTGGCAGTTGGCAAGGTCTTCCCACACCAGCAGGACTGCTCCTCATGGATGCTCACTTGCACATGGTGCTGTAGCCACCTTGCAGGCCTAACTTAAATTCCATCAGGAGCATACTGAAGGGGATACAAGAGCACCACTATTAGCTGTCAGTTTTATTAATTCCTGAATTAACTGATACACCGTGTTAATAACCAATGGTTCTTTTTCCAGTAATGCTTAACTTTTTGTTACCTGGATACCCCAAGATCAAAAACTAAAACAATCACTCTGTGGTAAAGTTAAAATTCTGCATCTACCATGAAACAGAGAGGGTCACATTTGCAAAGGAAGAAAGGACAAAGGAGTTGTCTCCCTTCCTCCTCCTTTTAGCACTGCCCATCGATACATTCAAATCAGACATGCCTACCCCAGCCCCCAAAAGACAGCCAGGCATGAGCTGTCTGCTTAATTTGACAAACACTTGGCTTGCAGTGGGATATGACTGTAAGAAAAGGCTCCAATGTCTTCCACTGTTTTGCCCTAAACATTTCTGTAATGTGCAATTACCATAGAATTTACTGAGAAAACAAAGTTCCTGGATGATTCATATTGCATAACTTAAACCTGAGCTAAAAAACTTCAAAGCATCCCAAAGTGAATCACCAAACTGAATCACCCTGTTTTCAAACACATGGAGCAACTTACGGAGAGCAGCATTCAGAGGTGCAGGACAATGGAGCTGTGTGCAGTACAGAAAGCCCAAGGAAAGTCATCCACTTCTACAGCAGAAGCACTCAGCATCCTGTGAACTGGGACCTGATTATTAAGCTTGTATCATTCTGGCTTTGGCTGTGTTCCTGCAACTTGTTTGCGGTCAATGGGAACTTTGCCCTGGCTTTCAGCACAGCTGAAATTTGCCTTTAGGAATTGGCAGAGGCTTAGAGTTTGCAGCTGGGAAGGCTCCATGCAGGTGCACAAAGGATGGAGACCCTGGTTTGCCTCGACAGACCACAGCTGGTAGACGTCACGAGGAAGCAGAGGTGTCTGTCCCTCACAGCTTTGTATGGTCACTGGCTGCTCCAGAGCAGACAGGTCAAAGCAAAGTGCAGATGGGAGAGTGGGAGAGCAGCCTTGGCTGCAGTCCCACCTGGGAGCTGCAATGGCCGCTTCATTGCTGCTCCAGCACATCCAAGAGCAGAGAGCTGCCTTCTCACCAGAGAACACTTCTACATATTTGCCAGAATAATCAGCCCCTTTGCTCTCAGCCCTTCCCATCACTCTCTCTTCCCCTCAAATAAGCCAAACGACTTGATAGCTAAATGATGTGTCTATAACGTCTATAATAACATTATGAAGCATTTATCAACATTTATCAGAACCAGACTCAGGACATGAATAAAGCCACTGTACACTGATAAATGATGTAGAGAACTGGGAATCAGGATTTAAAGGCTCCTCTGTTCTTCATCTTTCATAATCTCAGTTAAAATTGGCTGCAATCAGTCCTGGAAATTAGACAGTCCAGCTACGGTTGTTTGCTAGTAAATGTATTTAAGCAACATTTGCCAGTATTCTATATTTACCATTTCCTTAAGTACACACTGCATGGAGGGATAGAGTTGAAACAATGACAACATTTTCAGTGCAACACTGCAATCAAAGGCACTCAATTAAACATACAAGATCTGATATTTTGTTTTATCTAAGGTAGCTATTTTGCACACAGTTGGGTTTTTAGCTTAAAATGGTTCTTGGGCAAAGCACCACAGATTTACAATGATATGCTGCCATAGTTTTAAAGGAAAACATGTTTTTGTGTAGGCTACAATTAGATACTTGCAGTTTGTCTCTTGCAAACTGCGACTGAAAACTCCGGAGTCAATTTGTTTAGTGTGAACTGAAGTAACATGTAAAGAAATTTTGCAGCTAAAGAGCCTTTATCATTGCAAGACCCAAGAGCTTTCCTTCTGGAAATGTAGAGCTGCCATGCAATTCTTAATGCACCCCAATTTACAAGGCTAGGAGCCATGTATTGTCTGGAAGCCATGGGGGTAAATCAGATTATCACGAATGACATTAATGATCCCATACTTGCCTGAACATAATGCGTGTTATATAGTCTTGCCTTTAGGGATTATGGTTTTGTATATATAATTAGTATAAATGGCTCACTCCCTCTCTTTGTTGATTTTACAAAGAAATGCACTCAGGTACAGAGCCTGCCTTTCCCAGGTTAATTATGGGAGCAAAATCAACCGTGCCCATCACGTGAGAAGTCCCTAGGTAATGCCTTGGAAAGACCCAAGTGCAGTAAATGAAGTAGTGTAATGTAAAGTGCATCTGACTGTGCTCTACTGGATGGAGCTAGAGGAGCTGAGCAGTGTCAGGGGATCCTCAAAGCCGTGGTTTGGTAGAAGTCCTTTTACACTGACTGGAATGGGTTTGGTTTTTCACAGAAGTGGATCTAAATGCAGTTGTCAAAGGGAATTCCTGGGGATCAGGGTATGCTATCCCGGGACAAAGCAAGCATTTCTGCTAAGTACAGCTCAGTTAGAAACACAACACAGAAAAAGCGCAGGCTATATAATGAGAGAAGACAATCACCATGGACTTGAAAATCCAGAAGGCTTCTTTGCCTCGCACTTTTCTTTCCCAGCAAAATCAGGCCAGCTCCTAGCTGGTAAAACCTGGCAAATTTCCATTAGTCTGCGGGTCATTAACTCGGAAAAAAGGGCAGTTTCAAAACCAGTTTTGTGTACAGCGTTAGTTTCTGTCAGCGTTGCTATAAACAATCGAAATTGAAAGTATCTGGGATAATACCCATTTCTTTCTCTTGTCACTCAGAGATGTGTTCCAACGCAGATTTTCCTGAAACTATTTTACACTTATCAGAGCCTAAATCTTACAAGCCAAAATATTAAAACCAAGCTTAATCTGCCTCCTGAGTTTGCACCACCGGTGTTACACAAAGATGGTCTCTGTTGTCCACCTACAACCATTAGGCTAGCTCTTAATGGGGGTACTTTCACCTGCTAAAGGGAACAGCTCTTTCAAAATGGCTGGTGCAGATACTAAGAGCAAATGAAGAGCTGGTGTGTTCTGTCCTTCCTGATCAGCAAACGCCTTTGCAAGGAATCTCAATCCATGCCAAATGTAAAACAGGAAGGCAGCATTAACATGCTTTTCATTATCTTCCTTTCTGCCATGTCCGTCATGCTCAAAAGATGCCAAAAACTTGACCAACATAAGCTCAGGTATAGACTTAGTAGAGATGTCTAGAAAGGAGCTGGCTTCTTCCCCTCTCCCCAGGTTTTGCTTAGCACCATCCGATTGTGATCCTAAATCTATGCAGCTCCTTCATCCCCAGTGCAGCTCTGCCCTGCACCTTTCCCCAGCCACACACAGAGCAGTCCTGGGGCTTTGAGACATTGATCAGTGCCCATCAAACACCCTGATCCAAAACTTCAGTTCCACTGCCTGAATTTCAAGGAAGTTGGACCAGGAATCTGCAGGTGAAACTTCAGTGCTCAACAATCTTTAACTGCCCCATTTCACAGCAGAAATAAAATATCCAGATGTCATGGCACAGCCATTTCTGGCACAATAGTCCGTGTGGTATATTAGCATTCATTGGAATCAATAGTGAAGCTTTCGTTCATGGTGAGGAGAAACTTTTTGTTCTATAAAGGTCAAATGTGGTAAGGGCAAAGCAAAACAAAAGGTATCTTTCTTGGCAAACTGCCTGCTCTAACCAGTCATCCCTGATTTCACACATGCCAGTGTGCAAAGCAAACATCTGCCTGTGAAATGGTCCAAGAGCCTTGGTGGGAAGGACAGTGGGGCCACATTTCCAGTGATGCTGAGCACCATCTCTCTGCATGGTGACTATCCCCAACTACCTCACAGCAAGTATACAAAGAATGTCCTGAGAGTGCAGATACCTGAAGGCTTAAACTGTACTTCAGTGCCTGACAGAGCAGTTCCTCCTCTTGTGCCTAATGGTACAGTTAGGTTTCACAGAACAGCAGAAATGAAGAGTAGAGCAGTTAAGATTTAAAACCATTCCCTACAACATGTTTCCCAGGTTTTTGGACAGTCCAGCTTACATTATTCACACAGTTGGGCATCTTCTATTTCCACTATGAAAATATTTCACTCTAAAATACACCTCATTATTAGGAAACTTTTACTGACAGATTACCTTTAAATTTTCCTCTGCAGATTCTGGCTGTTCACCCCTACTTATTCTCTATTCTCTTCTATGCAATCCCTCCTTTTCCTTGTTCTCCCCACCCCAGCCCTCATTTAATTCCTTTAATCTTTCCTTAAAAGACTGTCTCTGTGTCCCTTTAATCGGTTTTTATTTCCCATCCTTTAGGCAAGTGCCAAAGATGCTAAAATGAGAAATGGATGCTTGCCATAAGGGAACAAAACTCCTGTAACTCCAAAACAGTTGAAATCCTGAGAACTTGCAGGCCATTACCCCATTATGTGAATGGTATTTTTACAGCACTAGAAATGAAGTAATGCAGCTACAAATATTCATGTTTTAAATGTGCTGTCAGTCTAATGACTACAAGTTGCCTGAGAGGTACTGATGAATGTTAAGGATGTCACAGACCACAGTTAAGAACACCCATGCTTCAAAAGGTTCCTTTCACTCTGATCCCTTTTAACTTTGCTCAGTGTTAAAAAGACTTTACCTTTAAAAGGTTCTAAATTTGCTGCTTTTCAGTATCCATCTACAAGGACAGATGATACAGAATTCTTCACCTGGCCTTTCCTGTGATGTTCACTGTGTACCTCCAATACCTCTCCTAAATTCAGAAAAACCTCTTCATACCTGGCAGTATTTCTGCTTGATTCCTTTCAAAATGTGAACAAAAATGGTCAGTGATCATCTGAGATACCTTTGGCAAATCATTTGAGCCCAGAAGTAAGATATATACAGAAGGAGATTTGCCAGTCCTAAGCGTAAAGCATGCTATTAAGTAGCTGACACTGAGAACTTAGTGTGCTCTCTGCATCTGATGTTTATATGTCTGATTTCTGTGTGTCTGTTGTCATCTTTTCACTCTTAGGCCTTGAAGACAAAGGACAAGCTAAAAATGTTTAGTTAGACCAAAACATTGTAAACAGTGAATTCTGAGATCACCACAACCATGCAATTAAGAACATCACTGTGTTTGAGGGTATGCAAGAAGATAAAAGTCTGTGAATAACTGTTAATAACTTTTAAGCATCTTCACATAATCTCCTTTTTTCTACTCTCCCCATGTCTTGTCTGAGGAGACAATTTATTACATGGAGGCAAGTGGGCACCATGTCAAACATTAGATGTGGTTTTGTTGAGAGCACACCCCACTGAGTCAGGTCTACTGCTGGTTTTCTGTGAGTGCAAGCATCACAAGGTATGTCCATTGCCAGATCCCTTCTCCTGCAGCATTAGAATGTGCTTTCAGGCATCACGACTTGTGCCATTCCAGGAGTAGCCCCCTGGCCCTTGTTTTACATGGAGACAGTGTGCTTGTCTACATGGAACTGGGTTAAGACTGTATCTTTTTATAAGGAAAAGCAAATCAATTCCTACAGCTGGTCCTGCAAAGCACAGTTGTACCCATTTTGAAACTGGGGGTGGGGGGGAAAGGGCAGGATTTGTTTTAGGACTTTGAAAGATCCTTACTTACAAGTCATAGTGTTGATGTTACCCCTTTCTCAAAGGCACAATATAAATGTGTTCTGTACCTTTGGATGTACTGAAGAGATTACTGTAAGGTGACATGGTACCTGGGATTGCAGAGGCTGAGCTCAGTGACCCAGATGGCCCTACCAGTTTTGCCTTGTGTTTGCCTTTTTGTAACACTCCATCTTCCTCATTCTCTCCCTGAAACAGAGTGAAATCATATCAACATGGACACAGCAGATTAGCTTTACAAGGTTCCCACCAGTCTGACATTCATCAGCTTTCTAATCTAATAGTAACACAATACCCTTTACAAGCACATGTTGAAGCAGCATGCTCTCAGTCTGAGTCCGAAGGCTGCAGGTTAAACTGATACCCAGGTTCTGTGTTCGACCAGCTGCTGAGTGACTAACGTTACTTCTGGCATTCCCAGGGCCTGGCAGCCTTCCATGCAAGGGTTAAAGGAAAGTTGTAAGCAACGGTTCTAAAACACTTGGAAGAATCTCCTTGAATCAAAACCATTTCATAAAAGGCTCTCTGCCAGGCAATAAAATATTTTTGATGGACTCTTATTTTATCATTACCCATGTAAGAAAAATGTATTGCAAGAATCCCAACACAATTCAGGGAAGTAATCATTTGCAGATTTAGTAGGCATTCTCAATTGGCAAAAATGAAAGATTTATTGTAGGCATGATGAAACAAAGAGCAGTTGTGCAAACTTTACTGAGCTGGATTATGAGAACATGCTTTTTCCATTTCCCACTTTTAAATGCCTTGGATGCAGTTTCAAAAGACAGATCAAGATCAATTATTTAACACTGCAGCTACACTGTACCTGAGTGTAGGATCTCTTCACACATATGCTATCTGTACACAACAATAAGAGAAGGAGATGGAGGGAAGACACTGCTATAGATAACAAAAGCAGACTTTGAAATAAAACTCCTATTGTTCCTTCATTCCACAATAAGCCCAGGGACGTAAGTAGAAAAGTCAGGCAATGACAAATGTCTGTGATAGAAATGCTATTTGAAATAAAGCCCCTTTGAGTTACTCAAATACAGAAAATACAGGTGTCCTTGAGATAGAATACAGGGTGCTGAATAATCTATAATGGCAACAATCACTTTGAAAGCCACTGTAGAGCTGAATAAAATCGCTGTCTCGCATACCCTTCCTCACATGAATAATGGTATGAAGTAAAAGGGATGTTCTGGTCAGGAAAGGTCTCACACCAGCTTTAAGAAATAGGTGGCAGAGGTGGGAAGAAGAAAGTCTTTTTCTTGCCTTCTCTGCCAGGCACTCAATGTGTGACTTTCAGCACTTTGAGGCTGAGCCATTCTGGGTACCCTGGTGTAAATTCAGGGTTTCTTTACAATTACACCAGTGTGCTCGGTACACTAAGTAGCAGAAAGTAGCAGGGCGATTTACCTTAATTCAACTGTATCTGGAACTTGGGCATGAGCATTTTTACCACACAGAAAATGCTGCAGGCAGACAGAAGCTTGAAAGGTTTGAGATCTCAGCAGAAGGAACTATCAGAGATGCAAAACAGGGTTACGGGTGTGAAGTTATCAGCTTCACCACCTCACTGTGATCATTCACCCTCACTGTAAGAGTGAAAGAAAATGATTTAATTCATTGTATTTGTGATGAAATGGAGATGTGAGGTCGAAATTTCCAGAAGTGCTTAAGAAATTTCAGTGACTTAGTATCTCGCTGTCTGGTTTGAGAGAAAGAGAAGCTCAGCTTCTGAGGTGCCCTATTAGAGCAAGGCATCTCCAAAATCAAGCTATCCGAACACGGACTATCTTAAGAGTCTTGCTTAATGTGAGTTGTCAGATGCCAGAAGGTCAAGTTTTGATATATTTGGTTTAAATAGTACATTATTTTTTTACTAGGCCCACTGGGCTACTTGCTAAACAAGTGAAGATTTCAGAATCTGACCCATTGTGAAGCCCAAACCGACATAAACACCCTGCGCTGTGCAACGATGGCTTTTTATTCCTCATCTGATTGTTAATGCCAAGTGTTGCTGGTTTGCCCTGAAGTAACAAACAAATGCATCGCATTTAGAACTGAGATCCAACTGCATAAATGACTGCATAAAGTTTTTAATATGCACTAAATTCCTCTTTCTCCCCTGAGACTCTGCTATACAGCCTCTGTGCTGCCTGCAAATGCAGATTAACATTTTTATTAAATGACATATGTTTCGCTAATACAGAGTATTAAAATGTGTTGGCCTAATAAGAAACATTAATGAGCAGATCGTTGGCACGGGTTTTAAACAATATTTAATTTTACTGCTTTTTAATTTGCCCAAGCCTTCTGCCAGGTGATTCAAACTGCTTTTCCTTCTTGAGGGTTAATCACTGCTAAATCACAGAGAGTTCAGAACAATTCCATGCCATTTTTAATAAGCCCCACAGAACACATAGAGAGAAATAAAATAAAGCCAAACACTTAACCTCGAGAACACAATTGCAAGTACTTTGTTTAAAATTTTAGAGCTTTCAAGGTCTCTACCTTCTTTATGACAAGATTAATACTATTCAGATACAATATATTCTAAAATTAAATTTCAGGAAGAAAAAAATATCTTCTCCCATTGCTTCTCAATATCAGATATTCTCAGACTGCCTTCAAATCACTCCATGCAACCTTCTTTCCCACATCTTCTGCAGACAACCCACCCTGCCCAAATGATGCTGGACCCTGCAGAGTTCTAGTGTTAGGACCCAACAGCTGGACACATCTTTGAGGCACTCTTGAGGTGTATTAAGACATTCCTACAGGAAGCAGGTAGTTCACAATTCTGTTTACTGCTCTGTAATAATTATGAGTACAATGGAGAAGGCATCTGACTAGCTGAGTGTGTATCACTTCATCTTTACTGCTGCGCAGATTCACGTAGTGAAACTGATGAAGGATTCACTCCAGACAAGATGCATAGTGAGAAAGAAATCTTGTCACACTTTCACTACATGGGAAATGGTGAGCTACAGAAATCTTCAAGAGTTATTGCAAACCCAGGGCTTAGAGGCTGCAAAGCCTTTCCCTTTTTGCATCTTCAGATGTGATCATTTGATAGAATTCATTGATCTGCATGGCAGAGAAAGTGATCTTGTGGTGCAGCTGGAATGAATTGGCAGTTAAGAGGCTGCTTGCAAGGTATCTTCAAACAGTGATGCCCCATGAGAGGTTTATAGGTCTGTGCTGAGACTGGGGTTTGAATAAATCTACATGTGGAGTATCATCCACAGCCAGGCCATAGCAGAGCTGGAAACAATTCTGAGTGTCTTAAAAGGAGAAAGAATCACTACTTACTGAGTTTTGTGGGACGAGAGGATCAAGATAAAACCATAGTGTCAAGATGTCATTTTTGTGTGCAAACCAGGCAACGGGGAGGCAAAGGAGCCTAGCTGAAATATTCCAAAACTACCTGGGAGACAAGCCTAGAAGTTTATCTGGCAGCCAGGCATTGCAGATCACAACTAATAAATTTCACTTTGCTAAGCTGGCCATGCTTTAGCCTATATTATTTGACTAAGAACATGAATGACTTTGCTTGGCGTGAAGGAGTTCTGATGTAACTACCTCTTCTGTGTGCCACAAGGGTGCCAAGCAGTACAGTCACTGTGGAGAACCATTTCTAACAGAATAATGTTTCCTTCCTTTCCTGGGCTGCATCCAAAGGAGCGTGACCAGCAGGTCCAAGGAGGTGATCCTGCCCCTCTACTCTGCTCTCGTGAGA